>JAVJIF010018446.1:0-63137 GCA_038442645.1 Agave tequilana
TCTGCCTGTGCAGCAGACTTAACATGCAATGATCTTTCTGTGATCAAGTCAAGATGATAGCTTCATTGGGGAAGCTATGTCGAAATCCCTCTCCGCAATTAGTTAAATGGAGAACAAGGAAAACTAATCCTGACGCAGCCGTTAAAGCTGGATTAAGGGAGATGAATTCCCTAAATTGGTGAAGTCGTTGAATGATCAAGACTTACCAGTCCTTGGCTGGATAATAACCAGAGTGGGGCATTCCACTAATTCAGATATCTGAGTATCTCTCTCAACCAAGAGAAGAGAAGAAGAAGAGCAGATCGCTTCTCTTCAGAGGACCTCAAGTGTCCTATTTATAGGCCCCATGGCCTGAGCGCTGCCCGCCTCAGGCGTGGAAGCACGAGCGCATTTAAGGCATTTACTGCGCCTTAAGAACAGGGACGGCTTCCCTTGGAACCGTGCAAAGGGAGAAACGTCTCCCTCATAATGGCACTTATGGCGCCTTGAAGAAAGGGAATATCCTCCCTCGGAAACATGCAAATCGGAGAATATCTCCCTCGATCAGCACGAAGAAAGGAGTAATCCTCCTCGTAACTGGCCCACGGTAGTTGACCTCGGGAAAGCGACAGATGTTCCAGAGCGAACTTATCTAGCTGCGAAGCTACCCAGACGCGAGTCTACACAATTCCTCGGCAAATCAAATCCCAAAGCAGGATTCAAAGCGAAGCTGAACTCAACATCATGGTGACGTTCATTCCCCACCGATCAAAGCAGTTCAAAGTGTTTTCGAAGTCTAAGAGAGCTATTGCAGACTTTCGAAAACTTTGAAGGGGGTCTTGTTGACACTTAAAAAAGACAAGATTCTTATTGGTCCGAACAATATCTAAACTTGTTGACATTTACAAAAGACAAGTGATAGACGAGCTGAAGACCAGTTTTCACCCATCTCCGAGGGACAAGGAAAGCAACTTGGACTCCACTGATCCAGCAAGCAGACAATAAACCGGATTGTTTTGTAAACAGACCTCAGCAGGTCTAAAATGCTAGCACTTAGCATTACATGAGCCCAAAGGGATAGCCTCGCCTGAGAGGCTAATATCACCCAGCTTCGCCTTGAAGCCATCCAAAGCCTCGCCAAGAAGCTAACTCGCAACTTCGCCACAGAGGACTTCCAGCCCCGCCAAGGGTTTCTTTCGGACTTCGCCAGAAGATGTCTCTAGCTCCGCTGCGAGCTCATTGCGGGCAGCTCCGCTACTGGTCTGCTATGGTCAACCTTTGACCAGTCAAATCTCCGGATGAGATCGGATCTAATCAGATCAAATCCAATTAAGATCAAATCAGAGATCAAATTTGGCAGTTGATTGCCACAATCTCTTGACTCTCCTAAAACGAGTAAGAAGATCAGGGGAAATCCTCCAACGATATGGAAAGGATCAAGAAGATCAATCGACCTGCCATTTCTAACTTCGCAGAAGCTGATCTTAGCCTCGCAGCAAGGCTACTTTTCGGATTTAAACAGATTCGATTCAATCTGTTTCCATATTTTCAAGGGACGATTATACCCTTGCTCTCCCTATAAATAGCCCACCAGGGGTACAAGGAGAGGCAGGCATACGGACGCACGAGACAAGAGAGAGGACTCCACAAGCAGAGGCTTCTTCATAAAGCACCGTGCGCTCTCAAATTCAGAGACCTTTTAGAGATTGTTTTCTCTATCCAGGGTTTGATACCCTAACATCGTCCTTCCTCTCAAGGAATCTCCAGAACTAGGCGAGAAGGAATTCCTAATTGAAGGCGGTTTTGAGAAGCAGCAAGAGGGTTCTACCAACCTTCTATTCTCTGATTCCCTGAACCAGGCGAGAAGGGAATCTCATCGCTCGCATCGTCAAAGGGACAAAGTGGTCGCGCGCTGACCAGACTCCTATCGGCACACTTCTCCAGAATCTCTGAGGAGATCTACTTGTAATCTTTTTAAGAATACTTGTAATTTAGCTCCTCAACTCTTTTTTGTAAGTTTTTCCCCTTTGCAAATATAATGGAAAACAGATGGAAGCGTTTAAAGTTTTGTATTGAAATCTTAATGAAGATAAAATGAAGATTCTTCTTTGATTTTAAGAAAAAAGGAAAAAGAATTATGTTAAAGTTAGAATGAAAATGAGAGATGAAGAAGGTGGAAAGAAAAGACTATTTACAAAGAAAGGGGAAAGAAAGTGACTATGTACAAATGAGTTGGAAAAGAATGATTTGGAAGAAGTGGTGAAAGAATCGTGTTGGTGATAAAAGAAAAGAAAGAAGGTTAAGAATTACTTACCTAGTTTGATTGATGACTTAAAGAATTACTTACCTAGTTTGATTGATGACTTACTTGGAAACCTTTGCATGTTCTACCTTTGCTTCGGAGGCGTTCAACGCATAGATCATAGGCTCGAGCTCAGTCCCCGTTTGCATTATATCATCAAGTGGGGCAAGCATGAAGTGATGCGGATCTTGAGGAGGAGAACGTCTTCATGAACTATCGTTGGCACTCACACAACATCGTTATACTTGTGCTTTGGAATTCACTTGCATTCTCATCAAAAACAAACGAGGTAAAGTAGAAAGAGGAAGAAGAAAGCAAAAGAAAAGAAGTAAGATACGAACATAAACAAATGTTTACCTTTATTGCTTGAAACAATGGAAGAAAGGAGGAGGGTACATCGGTGTCACTCTCAACATATGCCTCTCTCTCTTACTTACATGAATCATCATCTAACCTAAGCTTACATACAAGTTACATAAAAAGAAAAGAAAAACCTAAACTATGAAATGGAAAACTAGGCAAAATTATATCTCTGCATGGTCGTCCATTTTTCAACGCAAAGACTTGCCTTTTGATAGGCATAACCCAACGAGGAGGATCCCGGGGAGATCGGGGGAGCAAACGCTCCCCTAACTCCCCAACCAAGCCGCGGAACGCGGCTTTGGCCGCGTTTCCGCGGCCAGGGTGTGGCCAGATGGCCACACCCTGTTGGTGGATCTCTCTGGGATTTCCTTCTGCATTTATCTTCAGTTGGTTTCTTCGTTTGAGTCCAGGTTTCTGATGAAATGGCCTTGGATTCTTGGCTTTAACCGATCGATTCTGAGAGGATTCTTCTCACCGGTTTTTCAACCTCTTGATTTTGCCCTGATTAGATACTGAGTGCGATTAATTCTGATTCTGATTTAATTCAAATTTTGGTGGGCTTTGGGCTCATTTCTCTTCATCTCCTTAAAGAATGGGCCTGCAAATATTAAGCAATTAATTAAGACAATGCAAAGTTTTATTCTAGAATAAGTATGGAAATATGATACTAAATATGCAACATTAGGGACCAATCACACCCCCATACCTATCTTTTACTCGTCCTCGAGCAAAACAACTAAACTATACTAAGGATTATTAGACCACTTTCGCAGGTCACGCGATTGCACTGAGCATGTGCAACAAGCCGTTAAACCTCTAGGTTTCCCCTAGAGGACGAGTTTTTGTCTCGTGAGGGTTTTCAGCGGTTTGCACCCACAAAATCCATAAAGAAAGGGAAATAAGAGTTAGTATTTTCGAAAAACATTTTGAAAGGAAAAAATATTTGAAATATAAATGTAAGATCTAAGCAATGTATAAGTTATAGGAAAACTAAATTTTTCATTCCCAAACTTAGTCTCTATTCAAAAATTTGTTATCAATTACAGTAAGGAGTCAAATTATACTTCTCATCTAGTCTATTACTTTACCCTAAGTCATATGCACTTGTGACTGTAAAATTTTGACTAAGGTTCATTAACTCTAACTCTTATGCCTTATTTATTTATATATTATATATATATTTTGGTGGTATTTTTTTCTTAGCTTTATTAGGCTTTCTAATCTGCCCATGTAACGAGCCTTTAATCGATGACTCCCAAACCAAACTGTCTTAGGGCACCGGGTGAGAAGACACCCCTAGGACTTAAGGACTCGAGCAAACAAGGCCACAAAACTAAGGATTTTATTATATGAACCTCTTTTAGGCGTGAAATACTTATGCTTTATTAGGCACAAATACCCAGCTTAATCAGAGGATTTATATATATATATATTTCTTTTCAAACTTATCTAATCATCTTTCGCATAAATACTAAGGCTTACTTAGGCCAAAGCACCTAGCTAATCAATAATTAGATTTGTTTATCTTTTTTTTTTTTTAAGGTATAAGAATCTTGTTTTTGAACCCTAAGTGTGTAAGTGTATGAAATGTGCATATTTCATTAAGGTAAAGATCAGACTAAATTACTTTGACAAATTATCTTCCTAACTCTAAATATCAAACAAATAATCTTATTTTGACCAAGTATAAGAAATCCTAATTTGGATTTTCCTATTCCTTAAAATTAACTTAATTTCTTACAAAAAAATATGTCAAAATATTGTTTCTATTTTCAAAAAGTTTTTAAAAGCAAAGAAAATGTTAAATTTTTTTTTAATAAAAAGAAAAATAGTAGTTATGTTAGAACCCTCCCCCACACCTATCTCATGCATTGTCCTCAATGTATGAATTAATGCATAGATGCATGAAAAAGAAGAAAGGGAAGGAGAATGTTACCTTAAGGTGGTGGTTCCGGTGGTGGTCTGATTGGTCCATGAAATGTGGCCCAATCGACTTTTCGTTGGGTTCGGAGGAACCCACCAGAAATATCTCTAATAAACCCATTAAAATGATGAATCCATAAAGGATTTTTATTAAGTACTTGACCCCATCTAATTTCCAAATTCCATAACTAATTTCAGAGTCAAATTTGTCAACCACCTTGTGCCAAAATAGAGTATGAAATGATAGAACAGTTGACTTGGACTCAGGAAATATAGGAACTAATACCAACTCAGGAAGGTGACTTAAGTCAAGTAAAGGTTCAGGAGTCGAGATTGGTTCAAGTGTGTGTCCAAGTCAAGAAGTTGAAACTCAAGTCCACATTGATTTTCCAACAATGGAATGTGACTTAATATTGGTGATTCAAGTTCAGGAATGATAGGTGGGGGAATCAAAACTGACTCTAAATATTACTCAAGTTTGGTAACAAAGAGGAGTCAATATTGATTCAGAAAGTTGAACTGGATCACAGATTTGAGAATCTAGGTCACATATCTCATTGAGTTCAATATCAAAAAAATGAGAACTTGCCAATTTGTCAATAGGATTTTCAAAAGTGTAAATTGATCAAGTTCAATATGATCATCAAAAATAGGTGATTCAATTTCATGATGAATTGGCACAGGATCCAATATTGACTTAGGGAAAAGATTGAAGTCAGGTGAAGACACCGGAGTCATTATTGAATCAGGAAGTAAAGTTGAATCACTAAGTTGAGATTCATGATCATATTCATTTTCAAGTTCGATTTCAGAAAAAGGATAACTTGCCAAACTGTAAATATTCTTTTCAAAATTTGGAGTTTGGGCAAGCTCAAATGATTGTTCTGAAATGGAACCTTGATTTCCAAAACTACATGACTCTTCGGCTCTAACAGAATGGTTCGTAACTTCAGAACTGGTCAAACGGTGGGAACGTAAAGATTGGACCATCATATCTATGTCACGATTACGAGCGTTTTGAGCCTGAGTCATGGCTTCAAGCATCTTTTCATAGTTTATAGGCTCATTGTTTTGATGAAAAGATGAAGTATTGTCTTGGAATTGGTGGTGAAATTGTGAGTCCATCAGATTTTGGGATTTGTATTTGGACTCACGCATACTCATTTCCAAAATTGATGGTTTTCTATTTTGGACTGGTGAAACTGAGTAAGAATCTTGAAATATTGTGTACTAGGTGGAGAAGGAGGACAAGTTGGTTGAAAATTGGACTCGGGGGAGGTGAATCCCTACTGACTCTGTAAAGAGTTGAAATCATTATGGAAATTATAGTTATTAGATTGGGGGTATGGGTTATATTGATTCGGATAAGACCAATCCGGCACACTAGGTTGGTTAAAATTATGATATGCCGGGTTGGTAATATCCAAAATGAAGTCGGTGTGTAATATGGATTATTATTGAAGTTGGAAAAATTGTTGTTATAAGCCATATCATACAATACAAACAAAAAGAAAGAAAAAACAAACAAATAAGCAAACAAATAAAAGGAAAAAATAGCTAACTAAGTTAGGGTAGACTTATGACCTAGACGACTCCTAACTGATTAGACTGTCCATGAGAAGTATAATGCAGACTTTGACCACAAGCTAATCAGCCAGTCAGGGCAAGGTTGGTGTGAGGTTTTCCGTCAAAGACGTTCCTTAATTAAATAACCACCAACCTTCGGGCTTTCGGCCCTTAATCCTTTCCTAGACACTGATTTGGCAGGAGTCAAATTCCAACACCTTTCCCCCTTAGAACAATCTCCTAATTGAGTCCGAGATGTCACTAGGGCAACGTCCACTCATTTTTAGTTAGGCTTGGGTTAGTGAGTGCTTGGAATCTGATTTTTGGGCTAAGGAAGGTGATTAAATCCCCACCTTATCTTGTTATTAGGTTGGTGCCCTTAAGATCAGTTTGTGCAAGTGTACAAGATATGTAAATAAGATTCACTCAAAGCAATGAAATCAATCAAGAGGTGAGTCCTATTCTACATGCAATGCGAACGTACCTTGCTCCAGCACTCTTCAACAGTAAAATAAAAGAATTGAAAAGACATGTGCCTAAAATGCAAACGTCTAATCAATTTTTTATCTTTTTCAACAGTATTTTACTGTTGGTTTATTAGCAGGCTTATGGTGATGGCACATAAGAAAAAATAAATTGCAAAAAACTAGAATTTTGCAAGTCAAGCAGCCCTGCAAAAAAAACGCTAGTAGTCAACTCCTTTTTGCCGGGGAACCGCGGCTTGGGCCCCGAAAACGCGGCAAATCAGAGGGCCCTTGGTCTCTGCTTTCTAGAGCAGAGGCCTAAGACCACTTGTATGTTACTGCAATCTTAATTTCCTGCTTTGCTTTCCCTATAACCTGCAACAGAGAAGAAAATTCGTTTTAGTTCTAAAAAATTTTCAATAAAAATTCAGATTTCAATAAAACGTTACCCTCCCCGGCAACGGCGCCAAAATTTTGATTGATGCAAAAACCTACACAAAAATTAAAGAATTTCAGATTTAAGAATAAGGATGTGCAAGTGCTTAATTCTTACCGCTATAGCAAGTGGCTATGCGGGTCGTGATCCATAAGGAGGTTTTGCGATGGAAGCGTTCAAAGTTTTGTATGGAAATCTTAATGAAAATAAAACGAAGATTCTTCTTTGATTTTAAGAAAAAGGAAAAAGAATTATGTTAAAGTTGAAAAACAACTAGAGGGGGGGGTGAATAGGTGTAATTGCTAATCTAACAATCTTCTTAAATTAAGATGAATGACTGATGCAACGATCTCTCAAAACAAGACTAAGAGCCGAATACCCGTGAGAGGTTCTGAACTCCTTCCTCCCAATTCCCCTTGAATGGGTTAGAGGTGCGCAATGCAACCTTGTTGTATGAGAATTGATCGACAAAATATCAATGAATGAATAATAGGCAATGATGAAGAGCACACAAGATATCACAGGTAGAGGAAGCAAAAATACTTGAAACAATAAGCAATAGAGAGCAATTGAAAGTAAAGCAAAATAGAGAGCAAGAGCAAAAGACAATCGCAAATATAAGTATTTGTTTCGAGGTTCGAGCCACCGCTCTACTCCCCGCCTTCACCTCCGTGAAGGGTTTCCACTATCCACCGAGGACGCTTACAACGGTCTACCGAAGACCCGAGCACCGAGCTCCACCAATTACAATAACCTCTACCGAAGAGGTGTCTCCACTAGAACAAGAAGAGGAACAAGTAACCAAAAGTGATCACAACAAGATCACTAAACTCTTTTACAAATTCTCACTCTTTTACAACTTCCTTATAGAATGAGTAAGGGATTTTTGGCTCTATGAAGTGTAGTAAGAAAAACTCAGTTGTAGAGATGATTTTTGCTAGGGAACACAACTGAAAAACTAGCTCAAGAATGAGTTGGAAATGGAGAGCTTAAACACTTTTCTTTTCTCTTTGAAAACTTTGAAAACTTGAGGATTTTTCTTGGTGTTTTGCAAGAAACTCTTCTCCACTATTTATAGGGAGAGAAATAAGTTAAAAACAATTTATTTTGACCTTATTTGCTCTGAAAAAGTTCTGGAAAACCCTGAAAAAGTCTGCCAAAAAGCAGTCAACAAAATAGATTTCAGATTTACACAAAAGAGGAAAGAGCCGTTAGGCTGTTGCAGGCCTAGCGGTCGACCGGGCCGGTCGACCGCCAGCTCAGCTGGCAAAGAGCCGTTGGCTCGGGTCGACCGGACCGGTCGACCATCCTAAAAGACAAAACACATTTTTCTTCTGGCGGTGACCAGGCGGTCGACCCAGAAAACCCGAGAGCAACTGCTCACAGTCGGTCGACCCGGGCGGTCGACCGACAGACGTGCACAAATGTGCACGTCCTGGCACTGGCGCCGGTCGGCCGGTCAGCCTGAAACAGGAAGAAAAAAGCAAGATTTTGGACTTGGAAATTTTTGTAAAAAATATTTTGAATTATGGAAAGCTAAGTAACATGCTGGAAAGGGTATACATACATGATCAAAAACATGATATTTATATTTGTAAAATTAGGGTCATGTATAAATATACTAAGGCATGAAACCTAAATTTTGATCATGAGAACTCGAATACTAAAAAAAAACGTGTGTGTGTATCCTAGAGCCAATTTCCAAAACTCAAACTTTAACAATCTAATTCTTACATTGGTTCTAGGTACTACAAGTGCTTCAAGAGGGCTTTTCACCATAAGGTCTTCAACACTTGATCCTTGAGCCCAATTTGAGTTGACTTGAGTCCAAAACATTTGCTTATAGGGAATAAACCTTCTAGATGAGTTAGATCCCTGAAACACACTTAAACAACAAACTTTATTAGTACAAATAACTAATATGTTTTGTAATCATCAAAACACACTAAACACGGGTGATTGTAACCTTGGGCCAACAAAAGTTAGAAAGAAAATGAGAGATGAAGAAGGTGGAAAGAAAAGACTGTTTACAAAGAAAGGGGAAAGAAAGCGACTATGTACAAATGAGTTTGAAAGAATGATTTGGAAGAAGTGGTGAAAGAAATCATGTTGGTGATAAAAGAAAAGAAAGAAGGTTAAGAATTACTTACCTAGTTTGATTGATGACTTACTTGGAAACCTTTGCATATTCTACCTTTGCTTCGGAGGCGTTCAACGCATAGATCATAGGCTCGAGCTCAGTCCCCGTTCGCATTATATCATCAAGCGGGGCAAGCATGAAGTGATGCGGATCTTGAGGAGGAGAACATCTTCATGAACTATCGTTGGCACTCACACAACATTGTTATACTTGTGCTTTGGAATTTACTTGCATTCTCATCAAAAACAAACGAGGTAAAGTAGAAAGAGGAAGAAGAAAGTAAAGAAAAGGAAAGTAAAGATACGAACATAAACAAATGTTTACCTTTATTGCTTGAAACAATGGAAGAAAGGAGGAGGGTGTTGGCCCAAAAGGTTACACTCTCCATTTGCTTAGAGTTTTGATGATAACAAAACAAATAAGAGCTATTTGGTACTAATTAGTTTGTTTAAGATAAGTTTCAGGTTAGTACCATAATTGGAGGCCATTGTTGGCCCAAAGGCCTTTCACTCTAGTTTTGATGATGATTAACTCATGTAGTTATGTGTACTAATTATCTTGTGATTTTAGTTTCAGATTATTAATCAAGATATTAGTTGGTGTTTAGCTTCAACAAGATGAATTGGAAGCTTGCACATGTTGATTCAAGAGCCCGCGCATCAAAGATCATACATTGCACTTGCTCGGTGAATCAAGAGTTTTTGGATCGAGCCGACTTGGAGATTGCGCTCTAGCTTGGAGATTGCGCTCTACAAGAAGACTTAGGTATCCATAGTTTTAGTTTGGGTTAGATCCTAATTGTAAAGATTAGAATAGTATGATAAGCTCAAGTTCACAACACACACACCTTTCATGTTTTGATTTTCGGTTTTAGGTTTAATCGATCTTGGTTTTCATGAATAGATTTTTTATCAAAATAAGTTTACAAGGTTTATGTATATTAGATTTGTTCTATATACATGCATGCTTCAATTGTTTAGACAAACTTTGTTTGATAATCTATTCCATGTGTTTTATGTTTTGGTATTTACAACAAAACATATTTTTGGACTTAATGACAAAAATCATGATATATATATGTTTCTTGTATATTGAATTTCTATTCATATACAATATGCTTCAAAATGTTTTAAATATCATATTTTTGTATCATGGATAAGTTTTAGACAATGTGTATTTTCTATTCAAATACAAGGTTTTAGAAAATACGGTTTTTGGTTTTTGGCAAAATTTCTATGACACAAAATAGTCAAATATGTTTGAAATTTGTGTTAGGATTTTTAACACAAGTTTGTATTTCAATATAAAATGATAAAACTATTTTTGTGGAATTTTAGAGATTTTGTGGGATTTATTATAATATTTTTTTCCCCAGATTTCAGACCTGATTTTTGTCTGCCATGCTTGGCCGGTCGACTGGTACGGTCGACCGCACCAAAGAAGCCAGTCGACCGTTCCGGTCGACCGACGTGCACGGATACGTGCACGCTGGCTGACTCTGTATCCGGTCGACCGAAGCGGTCGACCGACAGAGAGCAGTTTGCTCTCAGGTATTTTCGGTCGACCGAGGCGGTCGACCGGTAGCCACAACGGTTCTAAATTTGACCGTTGGGCGGTCGACCGTCCCGGTCGACCGGAAGGCTATTTCTGGCAAAAGTTCTGTAAACGGCTATTTTCTGTAATTGCCTATAAATACCCCATTTGAGAGAGGTTTTCTCTAAGATTTTTTTGTGCGAATTTTTGCTGATTCTCTGGTGTTTTCAAAGCAATCAAAAAGGGTTTATGAGCTTGAATTGAACAATCCATTTGGTGTTTTCATTAGGGTTTGGAAAATCAAAGAAAGGGTTTTTGGGAAAGAATTTTGATTGAACTATTCTATCTTGATTTCTTGATTTTTCCCAAGGATTTTCTTTGTGATTTCTGATTTCCATTCCTTTGGTTTTCTCCACACTTGAGCAAAAATCTACTATCTATATCTATAGGTTATTTGTGTGGAAGAAGAAGTTGTTTGTGGTTGTTGTTGTGACCACCAAGTTGTAACCCAATCTTTTCTTAGCTTTGTGCTTTGGGTTGTATCCCTCTAGTTGAGAGGTGATCCTTGAATTGGTTGGTGATTGGGAGTTTGTTGTATTGGTTTGGATTTGTGCCTCAGGGAGGAGGTTGTAAAGAGAGGAGTTGGGTACTCCTTGTAAAGGGTCCTAAGTGGACGAGCTAGTGGAAATCCTTCGTGTGTCGAAGGCGGGGATGTAGAGCTGGGTGCTCGAACCTCGATAACATATCTTGTTGTTTGCGCTTGATCCATAGGCTCTCTCTATCTCTCTCTTTACTTTGTGCCTTGCCTTATTTACATTGCTCATTCATATTTGCTTGGCTTGGTTGTGTGTGAATTATTTGTTGATCACACTTGAGTGTAATTTGCATTAAGTTATTAAATTCCGCATTTAGTTCATAGATTAGCATTGTCACCTATTCACCCCCCCTCTAGGTGACTTTTCAATTGGTATCAGAGCTAGTGCTCCTGATATTTAGGTTTAACCACCTAGGAGTAAGATCTTGGTTTGCTAATCTTCACTTGCATTTTCATTTGCACTCATACTAGTTTGCACTCATGGCTAGCCCTCCTATGTTTGACCATTTTAGACTTGATGCTTGGAAGGTGGACATGACTAGGCATTTAAAAACACTAGGTCATCTAGTTTATCAAGCCATCACTATAGAATCCCTCCCTAATAGTAGCAAGCATAAGAAGGCCAATGCATTAGCCCTTAGGACACTTCTAGCATCTCTAAATGAACATCTTTTACCTATTTTTGATCGCTATGATTCGGCTTTTGCAGTTTGGAGCATCTTAACGTCTCCCGAGCTTTCAAGGATCATCAACAATTTGAGGAGATCCAAGAGAGACATGTCCAAAGATAAATGCTTCATGGTCCAAGGGAAAGACTCCCTTGAGGTACACTCGGATTCCCCTCTTGATGATAGCTCTAATTCTTATTGCCATGGTTGTTTTGAGGTTCAAACTTTAAATATGGAACTTACTCAAAAGCTTGAAAAATTCTTAGAAAAACACAAACTTTGAAAGAGAATAATCTTGTTTTGAAAAATGAATTAAAGGATTTATGTTCTAATTTTGAAGTGATTTTGCAAGAAAAAGAAGAGATCACTAGTGAACGTGACTCACTACAATCTCAACTTGAACTTGCACTTAAAGAGATTGAAGATTTGAAAAACAAAAATGGTTTTGATGATGTTGTAGAACACAATGAGGTTTTGTCTTCTAGATTGGATCTTGTTTTCAAAGAAAATCTTACGTTGAAAAATAAAATTGATTCAATTACAAAAGAATTGGATTTGGTTTTGATTAAAAATAAATCTTTACAAAATGAGATTGAAATTCATGTTTGTCATGCTAGTGTAGCTTCTACTTCTTGCACTCCTATAGCATGTTCCACTTTGTCTTCTAGCATAGAAAATGATATAAACAATTTGAAGAAAAGTGTTGATTGTTTGGGCTCCACTTTGAGCCATTGTGCCATGAATCACACACGATTGGAAACCTTGGTTCGCAAGAAACAAGTTCCAACCTTGCATGCACACCCATCTAGGCATACACATGCTTTTCATGATCACCACCATCATATGTATGCTCACGTGTACACATGTACACATTGTGGTCGAAAAGGCCACCTTGCTAGATTTTGTTATGATCGCATTTATCATGAAAATTTAGCAACTAATTATGTTTGGGTTAGAAAAGATACTAACCTCCGTGGACCCACAAAGAAATGGGTACCAAGATCCACCTCTTTGACTTTTGATGTAGGTGGGAGCTCTCGCGTCACGTGAGGGTATTGGTGCCTTGAGGTGGATGCATTCTAAGCTAAAAGGAGAACCATTTGGATGCTTCACTCTCAAGGAGATTTGGTGGGAGGACCACCGTGTTTTGGAGAACTAGAGGTGCAACTTCATTGGTTTTGGTATCATCTCTAACTCCTAATGTTTTATTTGCATACTTTTCATGTTCATCTTTTATAGCATGTCATGTTTTGTTGTTCATTATGCTTGTGCCTTGATTCATTAGATTAATGTTATACATGTTTAGTTCCTTAAGCACCCATGTTTCATATGGATCTATATTTAGTGCTCTCACCTTGTTTAAACTAACATGTATGCTTTAGATCTAATGTACATGCATATGCACAATGATCATATGATATTCATGATTCTATGATTTCGTGTTTTAATGATTCATGTGTTGATTAGTATGTTCATTGCTATACATGTATTGCAATTTGTGATCACCATTGTTTATATGATTCCATATTTTGTGTTTTCACAATTGTTTTGATATTATGTATATCTTGATTCTTATAGCATATGAATTTACATAAGGATCATTTTTAGAATAATTGTTGATTTATGATTTGTTTTATGCTTTATGATTTGAATATATGCTTAGATGTTTGTTTTTATTAAAACTAGGATTTATACTTGTACATAGAATGGGCCACAAATAAACCTTTATATATGTTTGTGCTTGGATGCCTATTTGTACCCATTAGATGTTCTAGTATAGTCTAGTTTTGATGATTCATGCATTCTAACTTGTATTCCCATTTTTGGATATGATTGTATGATCATGTGTTTTAACTTCATGTATATGTCTATCTAGTCCAAACTATTGACTATACATATACATCCTTGAGCCACGTGTATTCATGCATATACTTTGTGGACTCATCATGTTTAGGATATGTATGTATGCGTTGGTTTGTATATGACATACATATTCCTTGAAGTATAAATTGTGTTTTTATGAAAATTTTGATTTTTCATGGTTTCATGTTTTTAAGGAATTTCACATGAGCTTAATTGAATATTTTCATGATTGATATGTGTCACATAACACTTGTTCACTCACTTTATTGTTTACTCATGATTTGTTTTCATGAGACTATGATATGGGCTTTATGAACTTTGAGTGTTTAGTGCCATGTGATTTACATGTATTTCATGAAAAACTATTTTGTTTTCATTTCCCTATTTGAAGGATCTCGTTCTAGTTTTTCTAGATTTTTCAAAACTAGTTCGTGTTCTTCACTTTTGTAGAGATTTTCAAACAAACTATATTTCCAAATCTATTTTTGAAAACTCCTACCATCAAAGGGTGGTTGGATGGGAGATCATGTTCATGTATGCTTTATAATGAAAATCATTTTTAAACTTGCACATGATTGGGAGGTATAGTTGATATGAGATATACACTTGATCTTATTGTTGTTTCAATTGGTATCATTGAATTCTTTCAATTGGTATCTAATCTTGACATCCTTTTGTATACTCATATATGTTTTGTTTTATATATATGTATGCATACACTTCATATGGTATCAATTTACAATTGGTATCTATTTCTTACATACATATATAGATGATTTATTTGTGCTTCATGATATATGCACAAATTTTGCTTATGATAAGCTTGATTTTTTAATGACCATCATTTTCAATTGATTTAATTTTCAATTGGTTTCTTTATACAAGCATTATCATTATCTTGCTTATGCTAAGCTTGAGCTTTAACATTATTTCAATTGACTTAGTCTTCAATTGGTATATTATTTCTAGCTTAAGCATATGTTTAGTTGGTATTTTATAAAGGGGGAGAAAACTCACATTTCAATTTTTCAATTGGTATTTAGTTTACCTTTGGTTTTGTTTCCCACTCCCTAACTTTATGAGGAAAAAAATTGATTTAAGAATGATTATTGATTTTTAATTTGTATCATTTTTGGTTTCACCCCTTGAAGTAGTTTGTTTATTCTTTGTTTCATATATTTAGGGGAAAAGAATTCATATCTTTTTGTTTTTACCCCTTTGTTGATGATTGACAAAAAGGGGGAGAAGATTTATTGGAGTTGATATGCATGAGTTTTCAGTTTTATGTTCATTTCATCTCCATTGGTATTGGTATCAAGAGCATTATGAGTTTTGTTTTTATTAGTATCCATTGGTATCAAGAGCATGTTTTGGTAATTTAGTTGTTTTGTTTTAATTGGAATCAATAGCATGTTTCATATGCATATTCATCTTATGTCAAGAACCTTGTTTATATGCATCTTATTGTTTGTTTATTCCTATGCATGAGTTAAGGGGGAGCTTCTTTGAAGCTTTACTTTAATCCATGCATATATAACTCCATGAGTTTTGTCATCATCAAAAAGGGGGAGATTGTGATTAGTATCCAATATTGCATATTTTACATCATAATTCCCATGCATATTACAAATAAATATGTGATTTTTACTCCTCTTCTCTACATATTTGCAGGTACATACTTAAAGGAGAGATTTCCAAATAATCACTTAATTAACACTAATTAAGTGATTAATCCATGATTAAGATAAAGCCAGATTTCAAATCCAGATCCAGAAAGTTCCACGCAACAAACGAAGATTCTAGATATACCACGTGGCTAACAAACTCTCAACTGATCTCCAACAGAAAGATCCGGATCAACAGACAAGATCAAGCCGCGATCCGCGGCTTGGGCGCGGCAATCTTAGGTTGTTATGGCCTCGGATTTCGTGCCAACAACCTAGGCTCTCGAAGGTTCTCTCCCATGCTATAAATATGTGACCTTCACCTGTGAGAAAAAACGGAATGGAGAAGAGAGAGAGATTAGTGAATAGATTTGTATTTTGCTAGGTTTTCTTTAGGATTTTTAGCTCTCTATGATCTTCTCCTCCCTAGATTTCATTGCAAGAGAGAGTTGTAAGAGAGAGAGAGCTTGTATCATCAAGAAGTGACACTTGGAGCTATACAAGGATTGATCCATTCTCTACTTCTCTACTTGAGCTTGATTCTAGTTTGATTACTTTCTCTTTACTTGCTTTGTTTACTTTCTTGCAATTTAATTCATGCTTTGTTTTTCTTTTGTAATGGCTTGTAGCTAATTCTTTCTCCATGTACTAGCTAACCACTACTCTTGCTAACTACTAACTCATGGGTGATTGCTTTAATTCATCTTGCAAGTTGTATGGTCTTCTCTTCTCCGATGGGTTTTGTTTCATTTCTTGGCAAGTATCTTGTACGTTAAAGCTTCCATCGCGAGCTCTCCCTGAGAATCGACTCGGTATAGTCCTATGCTATAACGGAGACAAGAAAGGGTACATCAAATACATTCTTATACACATAATAAGTACACCTTCTTAGTCTTAATCAAAATTTTTGGCGCCGTTGCCAGGGAGAGCGACGTTATTTTTGGTTTAAAGTGAAGTACTAAACGATTCTTCTTCTCTGTTGCAGGTTACAGGAGAAGAAAACAGGAAAATATTCATTGCAGTAACATATAAGTGGACCTGGGCCTCTGCTCAAGAAAGCAGAGCCCAAGATCCCTCCAAATTGCCGCGGATCCACAGAATTTGCCGTGGAAACGCGGCAATAAGGAGTTCACTTCTCACCAATTTTCTGCAGGGCCTCTGGTTCTGTAAAAGACATCTGCTGCTATACTTGATTTTCTGTATTCTGCATCCTACTCCTGCTTAATTAAAAAACAGTAAAAAGTTGATTGAAATTGCTAAAAATTGTTTAGACACTTGCATTTTAGGCACGTGTCTTTTCAATTCTTTACTTTTACTGTTGAAGAGTGCTGGAGGCAAGGTACGTGTTTGCATTGCATTTAGACTAGGACAAACTCCTTGCTTGATTTTCTTGCTTTGAGTGAATCCTTGTTATATTTCTTGTACACTTGCACAATTCAATTCTAAGGGCATACCCGTAAATAAGATAAGGTGGGGGAGGTCATTACCCTTTCCTTAGCCCGAAAACCACAACCCAAGCACTCACTAACCCAAGCCTAAATTAATAAAAAGTAGACGTTGGCCCTAGGGACATCTCGGACTCACTTAAGAGATTATCCTAAGGGGGAAAGTGTTGGAACTTAACTCTTGCAAAATCGGTGTCTAGGAAAGGGGTTGAGGGCCGAAAGCCCGAAGGTTGCTGGTTACTTAATTAAGGAACGTCTCTGACGGAAAACCTCCCACCAACCTTACCCTTCCCTGGCTGATTAGCTTGTGGTTAGAGTCTACACTAAACCTCCCGTGGACAGTCTATTTGTTAGGAGTCGTCTAGGTCTAAGTCTACCCTAACTTAGATTAGAATTTTTCTTTCTTTTGTTTGTTTGTTTGTTTGTTTGTATTTGATTGTGTGATATGGCTTACAATTACAATTCTTTCCATCCTAATAATAATCCATATTTCATACCATCTCCATATTCGGATAATTCCAACCCGGTGTTTTACAATATGCACCAACCACATACACCGGGTTGGCCTTATCCGAATCAATATGACCCATACCCCCCATCTAACAATTATAATGTCCAAAATAATTTCAACTCTTCATCGAGTCATTGGGGATTCCAGTACCCCGAGTTTAATTATCAACCTCCTTGTCCACCATTTCCACCAAGTCCACAATATTCACAACATTCATTTCCCGAGTCCACTTCATATACTCCTTTTTCTGAACCACTATTTGAAGAAAAATCTGAGTTACAAAGGAGTATAGAAGCAAATTTACAACAGGCCACGCAACACTTTCAGAAAACATTGGCCTCTCCAATTCCACCGTATTTTCAAGAGTCTTACTCAGTTCCACCGCTTTCTAATGAACAACCATTTGTCAAGGAAACGAGTAAAGATTTCTTGTGTGAGTCCACTCTTCCATCATCACACATTTGTGACTCACACTATTCACAAAATTTCCAATTTCAAAATTCATATACTCCCATTCTAGGGCAACCATTTGAAAGTCAAGATGAGAGTATAGAGAGCTTTAAAGAGTCTATGTTACAAATGCAAAAAGATCTTACTGAGTCTTTCAATAGTGTGAGAGAACAATTGGATAACCTTCTTAGGAATGAGGAAACTCTATCCTATCAACCTTTGACTAATCCAGTTATACCACACTCTATTGATATGACCCAAGACTCTTGTCATTTTGGAAATCCTGATTCAATTTCAGCACATTCACCTGAACTTGTCCAAACTTCAAATCCAATTGACGTTTTGGCAAGTTTTCCTTTTTCTGAAATTGAACTGGAACATGAATTTGATCCTGAACTTTCATTTGATGATTCCAATCTACTTCCTGATTCGATCATGACTTCCATAACCTTACCTGATTTCAATCCATTTCCCAAGTCAGAATTGGATCCATTTCCTATCCATTGTGAAATTGAATCACCAATCTTTTTTGATAATCACATTGAACTTGACCAATTCTACACTTCTGAAAATCCATTGATAAATTGGCAAGTTCTCCACATTTTATTGAACTACATGAGGAATGTGATCTTGAACCCAAACTCAGTGATTCAATTCTTTTTCCTTATTCCATAATGACTCCGGTATCTTTACCTCACATCAATCTTTTCCCGGAGTCAATCTTGGATCCTTTCATAATTCACAATGAAGTTGAATTATCCATCTTTGAGGATCATATTGAACTTGCCCAATTCTACACTTTTGAAGATTCTATTGACATTTTGGCAAGTTCTCCATCTTGTGGAATTGAACTCAATGAGAAATGTGACCTTGATTTTCTTGATCTCTTTACTTCTGAAACTGATTGTACAATTATTAAGGAAGATGTTGACTTAAGTTTTGAAGAATTGTACGGTGATGAGCTTGAATTTCTTAAAATTGGAAGTAAAGAGATATCACCCATAGTAGGTCACATTCCATTGTTGGACAACACATGTGGACTTGAGTTTTCATTTCTTGACTTGGACACAATTTCTGACCTCACTTCGACTCCTGAACCATCACTTGATTTAAATCATAATCCTGAGTCGGTATTCCTTCCAGAGTCCAAGTCAACTGTTCTATCATTTCATGCACCATTCTGGGACAAGGTAGTTGATAAATTTGACTCTGAAATTATTAGGAAAATCTTAAAATTAGATGGGGTCATGTATATAATAAAATCTTCCATGCATACATCATTCTTGTGGGTCATATTCATGAAATTTTTGGTGGGTTCCTGAAAACCCAAAGAAAAGATGATTGGGCCATGTTTCGTGGACCAATCCGACCACCACCGGAACCACCACCTTGAGGTAATTTTTTCCTTCCCTCTCTATTTTGTTTCATGCATACATATATGATTTGTCACATACATTGCATTTATGTTGTCACTTTACCACACTTGTTAGCTAATAAATTCTATTAATAAGTTGTCTTTTTCTTTGCTAAATGTAGGCCCAAGTGCTTAAAGGAAGAAAGGAGGAACAAGCCCAAAAGCCCACTTTATTCTGAATTAATTCAGAATTAACTCGAAGTGAAGAAATTGGGCTATCAAGGAGTTGAGAAAATCCCTCCTTGAATCGAGGAATCGGAGCCAAGAAAATCAAATGCTGATTCAGTCAGCGGTTGAAGCAGCAACAAGAAAACCATCAGAAGATACGAGCTAACCAGGAAACCAGGGAGCTGCCCCCCCTTGCTGTGGCCACTTGGCCACAACAATGCCGCAAAAACGCGGCAATAGCCGCGTTTATGCGGCAATCTTGGGGAGTTAGGGGGAGCGTTTGCTCCCCCGACCTCCCCGGGATCGTGGTTGTTGGGTTTTTGGCTATAAATACCTCTTTCAGCAAGGCAAAAAGGAGCGAAGACTAGGATTAAACTTTGCTTTTATTTTCTTAGGATCTAGGTTCTTTGTTAGCTAGAATTCAAGTTGTAATCTTGCTTTTTAAGTTGTAATCCAGTTTCAAAACTTGTGAGAGAGAGGACAGAGAGCTTGTACTTGAAGGTTGAAGTGACAGCAATACAAAAGGACGAGCCGACTTCTCTTTCACTTGCAGTACGGTATGCTTGTTATTATGTCGTTGTGTTCTTCGTTTTCCATGAGTAACTAAACACTTTTTCTGGGCTTGCTATCGGAATCTCTCTTGTTTTCTTCTCTTCTGTTTTTAAAAGAAAAATCCCGATGACTCATATGCATGCCTCCCTTAAAAGCCTTTCTCTTTGAAAGTGTTCTTGAAGGCACATGATGATGGAATGGAAAGTTGAATTCACCATTCTTTCTTGAACTTCTTGTGAATCTTTTTTAATTCATCATTGCTTCTTCGCGCTTTATGTTTTAACATCCGATTCCAACTCTTTCTCGAAGAAACAGAACTCAACCCTTCCACATCTTATGTGCTTTACTTAAAGCTTTCTAAAAAGAATTAACTTTAAGTTTTGCAATTGAACTTGAGGGACTAAATACTTTAAGAGAAGAATGGACAATTGAGTAGGAAGATAGTAAGCCCAGATTTGATTTCTTATTATAAACAACATCACAACTCTTAAAGCTTTTTAAAAATCACCTTCTCCAAATCCTTTTCTGAAAATCGAAGTTTCTCTTTTTCATCTCTTTTCCTTCCATTCTCTTTTTCCTAAAAAACGAACACTAATTCATTGTTTTTAAGCAACTCATCGAAAAGCTTCCATCGCATCCCTCCTTGTGGACACGACCCGTTAGCCACAAGCTACACGGTACATTCTTAACTTCATTGGTTGTTTCATTTACTTTAGCAATCAATTTTTGGCGCCGTTGCCGGGGAGGGAACGGTGTAGTTGTTTTAACAACTCTTGTGTGTTTGTTTCAGGGACATTGAAGATCAAGATCTAGCATTCAAGCTTTGCCAAGAAGACTTGAAAATTCTGTGCCCCTACTCTCGAAAGTAGGAAACAGAATTTCAAGAAATTGCTTTGCAAATCTGAAAATTTTTGGGACTACTAAAAACTTTGTTTTGCAGGACATATTGCTTGCAAAAATTTCTAGTTTTTTATGTCATATTTGTGCTAGTTTGTTATCACCATCTCTGTTTTAATCCAACAGTAATTTGAATGATTGTGAATTGTTTAAAAAACGTTTAGACTTGCATTCTAGGCATTTGTCTAATTACGTTTTCTTTACAATTACTGTTGAAGAGAGCTGGAGACAAGGTATGTATGCATAGCATATAGTTTAGGAAACATTCTTGGGTGTTATTGCTTTTGAATGCTACTTTCCTATATCTTGCACACTTGCACTAATCAATTCTAAGGGCAAAACCCTAATCAAGATAAGGTGGGGAAGTCATTACCCTTCCTTAGCCCACAAACCATCTCCAAGCACGCACAACCTAAGCCTAATTAAAATTTGATAGACGTTGGCCTTAGGGACATCTCGAACTCAATAGGAGATTATCCTAAAGAGGAAAAGTGTTGGAAATTGACTCCTGTAAAATCAGTGTCAAGGAAAGGGATTGAGGGCCGAAAGCCCGAAGAGTTGTGGTTATTTAATTAAGGAACGTCATTTGACGGAAAACCTCCCACCACTCTTGCCCCGACCTGGCTGATTAGCTTGTGGTCAAGGTCTACATTCTACCTCTTGTGGACAATCAACCAGTTAGGAGTTGTCTAGGTCAAGGATATCTTAGACTAGGCTTGGTTGATTTCTATTGTTGACCGCTGTTTGAACTTGTTGTGATTGTGACTGTGATTGTGTATGCAAGTGTGGTCGAGAGACCCTAATTCCTCTAGGTTGACTAGACACACATCACCACCTAAGTTTGAACCAAGACCAGATCCGGTAATGGCTCAATCCACATCACTGCAGGATAGGTTCTACCCCATTAGGACCTCACTTCCATCATGCATCTCACTTCCATCGGTTGGTGAATACAATTTCGAGCTCAAGCCTCAATTCATCAACACACTCCCCAAATTTCATGGTCTAGAGTCCGAAGATGCCTACTTCTTCATAAGAGAATTTGAGGAAGTATGTCTTATGATGAAAATCCCACACCTTGTAGACGATGCTATTAGGTTGAGATTTATCCCGTTTGCACTTAAGGACCTAGCAAAAAAGTGGCTCTACAGCTTAGCAGCCGGTTCCATCACATCTTGGGATGGTTTCATCAAGGTCTTCTTGAAGAAATTCTATCCTATCCATAAAACCGCTCTCATTAGGAAGACGATCATGCAATTTAAGCAAGAGCCTAGTGAACCGTTCTGGAGGTACTTTGAACGCTTTAAGGACCTCCTTGTCCAATGTCCACATCATGGAATAGAGAAATGGCGACAATGCCAAATTCTCTATGACGGTTTAGACTATTCCACCAAAACCCTCCTAGAAAGTATGTGCCAAGGGGGTTTCTTGCAAAAAGATGAAGATGAGGGATGGGATTTGTATGAAAATTTAGCTGAGAAAACCATCCAATGGGAATCTGCGAGTGAGACCCCTAAGAATCCTAACTCCATCTCTTCGAAAGGAGGTCTCCATTCCATAGAATCGTCCATCGCTAAGGAGGCTAAGTTAGCCAATTTAGCTAGAAGACTGGAAGCTCTAGAAACGAAAGACCCAAGTCCAGTCAATCAAGTCAGCCCGAACCAATTTCCACCCCCGGGTTGCACTTACTGTCAAGCCATGAACCATGTATTTGAGGAATGCCCAGTGTTTCAAGCTCAGCAATCCTACCACGAACCGATGAATGCGGCCTTTTCAAGGCCGAACAATAACCCTTACGCCCCAACGTACAATCCCGGCTGGAGAAATCACCCAAATTTCTCATGGAGCCAGAACAACAATGACCATTCACGATCCAATCATGCTAACCACTTCCATCAAGGTAACAATTCTTCCAATCATCAACCCAACTTCTCCAATTTCCATCATAATTCTCCCAACCATCCACCAAGCTTTCCAAATTATCAACAGAACTTTCCTAACCAATCTCCACAATCCTCCTTCCAGAATCCTCAATTGGAAAGGAGAATGACTGACTTTGAAAGGAACATGGAGAGATATATGAAAAATCAAGACACTCTCATGCAAACCATTCAGAGGTTAGAGGTTCAAATGAGCCAACTAGCCAACCCACAGAATGAGAGACAAAAGGGTACCCTGCCTAGTCAGCCAGTCACCAATCCGAGGAATTCCCAACAAGCTCATTTGGCTGAGGATCCTTCATTCAATCAATGTAATGCTGTGCATACATTAAGGTCAGGAAAGAAAGTTGATAACCAAGTGTCAACACCTACCAATCCTATTCAACACAACCACAATCAAGCTTCCACCTCATCCAATCCAAGCTCTTCCAAATCTGATGAGTCTGAAAAAGACAAGTCAGCCAGCCAGGTGCACCAGCCTATAGTACCATTTCCGAATAGGCTGAAAAACAATAAGCAAAATCCGCACATGGACAAGATAATAGAGATGTTTAATCAAGTGAAAATAAATGTGCCACTTCTCGATGCCATCCAACAAGTTCCTTCCTATGCTAAGTTTCTTAAGGACATGTGCACCAAGAAGAGAAAGACTAATGTTCCTAAGAAAGTCTTCCTAGCCACTAATATTAGTGAGCTATTTTCGGGTCCTATCCCTGTCAAGTACAAAGATCCAGGTAGCCCTACCATTGCCTGCACAATAGGACAAGCCGAGATTAGTCGTGCACTACTTGATTTGGGGGCAAGTATCAACTTGCTCCCATTCTCTGTTTATCAACAACTCGGGTTGGGTGACCTTAGTCCAACTCGAGTCACCATCCAACTGGCTGACCGTTCTGTTAAAGTTCCAAAAGGGGAAATTAATGATGTCCTGATCCGGGTAGGGGAGTTCATATACCCTGTCGATTTCATAGTTTTGGAGACACAACCTGTGTCCAACTCCAATCGTAGGGCTCAAACTCCGGTCATCCTAGGTCGACCATTCCTTGCCACTGCTAATGCCATCATAAATTGCAGGAATGGGTCTATGAGGTTAACCTTTGGAGACATGACTAGAGAAGTTAATGTCTTCCATCTAGGAAAACAACCCCGTGACATCGAGGACCAAACTTTTGAAGTAAACCAAATTGAGAACTTGACAAGTGAACACGGGGAAGAATTGGAATCAGAAATGGAGATTGACTTCGAATTAGAGTCTGATGACTTTAATCTCGATCAGGTGGTAGATTCTGCCGTGAATTGGGCTTCAAACCCGATTTCACCAACTATGGAGCCAACAGATTTGACTAGTCCTTCTAGTGAGCCTTCCTCTTCCTTAGAATTGAAAGCCCTTCCTGCGCATCTCAAGTACGCCTATCTAGGCGAACAAGAGACCTTTCCCGTCATCATTGCCTCCCATTTAAATGACGGGGAAGAAAAAGATTTGAAAGATATTCTAAGAAAACATAAGGAAGCCATCGGGTGGACTATGACTGATATCAAGGGATTAAGTCCAACCATCGTTCAACACCGCATCCATCTCAATGAAGATGCCACACCCAAGAGAGACCCGCAGCGTAGGTTAAACCCTATAATGCAAGAGGCTGTTCATGCTAAAATCATAAAACTCTTAGACAATGGGATAATTTATCCCATTTCGGATAGCCAATGGGTCAGTCCTGTCCACGCGGTCCCAAAGAAATCTGGTTTCACCGTAGTGGAAAACGAGAACAAAGAGTTGGTTCAAACTCGACTTCCCACGAAGATTCGAGTTTGCATTGACTATAGGAAACTAAATGCTGCAACTCGTAAGGATCACTTTCCACTTCCCTTCATTGATCAGATGCTTGAACGTTTAGCGGGTCACGAGTACTACTGCTTCTTGGACGGTTACTCGGGCTATAACCAGATCCCTATCGCTCCTGAGGACCAAGAAAAGACCACGTTTACCTGTCCATTTGGGACATTTGCTTATCGTCGAATGCCATTCGGCTTATGCAATGCCCCAGCAACGTTTCAACGTTGCATGTTGAGCCTTTTCTCTGACATGGTAGAGCGCTTCTTAGAAATCTTCATGGATGATTTCTCCATCTACGGAGATTCATTCACTCAATATCTCCACCATCTTGAACTCGTCCTCCAACGTTGTGCTGAAAAACATTTGACACTAAACTGGGAGAAATGCCACTTCATGGTGAAACATGGAATTGTCTTGGGTCATGAAATATCCAAGAAAGGAATAGAAGTGGATAGAGCCAAAATCGAGGTTATTGCTAAGCTTCCCATGCCCAAATGCGTTAAGGACATTAGATCCTTCCTAGGACACGCTGGTTTCTACCGTAGATTTATCAAGGATTTTAGCAAAATTGCTAGGCCCTTGACTAATCTGTTAGCTAAGGATGTGTCCTTCACTTTCGATGCTGACTGCATCACTTCTTGGGAGAAGCTTAAGAGAGAGCTGATTTCTGCACCAATCATATCTGCCCCGGATTGGTCTAAGCCATTTGAGATTATGTGCGACGCTTCTGATTTTGCCATAGGCGCTGTCCTAGGACAACGTACTGATAGCAAGCAGCATGTGATCTACTACTCTAGTAGGACTCTCAATGACGCTCAACTGAACTACACTACGACCGAGAAGGAATTCTTGGCAGTAGTGTTTGCCTTAGAGAAGTTTCGTCCCTACCTACTAGGGTCCAAAACTACCATCTTCACCGATCATTCTGCACTTAGGTATCTCATGATGAAGAAGGATGCCAAGGCCCGACTCATTCGTTGGATCCTCCTTCTTCAAGAATTTGATCTCGAAATTCGAGACAAGAAAGGTGTAGAAAATGTCGTTGCTGACCATCTCTCACGGATTCCCAATTCTCCATGCAACGAATTACCCATCAATGAGGATTTTCCTGATGAACATCTCTTAGCTATCTCTAGGGAACCTTGGTTTGCTGATATAGTGAACTACTTAGTCACAAACCAAACTCCATCTCATTGGTCCAAAAATGATGTTTACCGGTTCTTATCCCAAGTCCGGTATTTCTTTTGGGAGGAACCGTATCTTTTCAAGTACTGTTCCGACCAAATTATTAGGAGATGCATTCCCGATGAGGAGGTTAGGAGTGTTCTGTCCTTTTGTCACGAACTTGCATGCGGTGGACACTTTGGTCCCCGCAAGACTGCTGAAAAGGTGCTACAAAGCGGGTTTTATTGGCCCACTCTGTTCAAGGATGCCTATGATTATTGCAAGATGTGCCCTAGATGCCAAATGGTAGGTAGGATCTCACATCGAAATATGATGCCCCTCAACCCAATTCTAGAAATAGAACTCTTTGATGTTTGGGGCATCGACTTTATGGGTCCATTTCCTAACTCATTTGGGAACCAATACATATTGGTTGCTGTGGATTACGTGTCCAAGTGGGTAGAAGCCATTCCATGCAAAACTAATGATAACAAGGTTGTCATAAAGTTTTTGAGGGAGAACATTTTTTTCCCGCTTCGGAACCCCTCGTGCTATCATCAGTGATAATGGCACCCACTTTTGCAATAGATCTTTTGAAGCCCTTATGCGAAAGTATGCCATAACACACAAGTTGTCCACACCATATCACCCTCAAACCAGTGGGCAAGTTGAGGTTTCAAATAGACAAGTCAAACTTATATTGGAGAAAACTGTGAACCAAAACCGGAAAGATTGGTCCTTAAAACTTGTAGATGCTCTATGGGCCTACAGGACCGCCTTCAAGACGATTTTAGGAATGTCTCCCTATAGGTTAGTCTATGGCAAACCTTGTCACTTGCCCGTTGAGTTAGAGCACCGAGCCTTATGGGCAATCAAGCAGTTGAATTTCGATTTGACTAAGGCCGGTGACCTTCGGAAATTACAAATTTCCGAATTGGAGGAATTAAGAAATGAGGCCTATGAAAATGCTAGGATCACTAAAGATAGAGTGAAGATTTTCCATGACAAGCACATCATAAGAAAAATCTTTGTCCCTGGTCAAAAAGTCTTACTCTACAATTCTAGGCTTCATCTTTTCCCAGGAAAATTGAAATCACGATGGACTGGGCCGTTCGTTGTAAAGACCGTGTTTCCACACGGCGCAGTTGAGATCAGTGACCCCAAGAATGGAAATGACTTTAAGGTAAATGGTCAACGCCTTAAACCTTTCTTGGAATCGGTGCCGGTAGATGAAACGGTAACGGTAATGGGTCTTTTTGACCCAGTGTATCAGTAACTTTCCTCCTTTCCATTTTATTTCATGCAATTATACATTTCTTTCATACATTGGGGACAATGCATGAGATAAGTGTGGGGAGGGTTCTAACATAGCTGATTTAAAAAAAAAAAAAAAAAGAAAACAAAATGGACATATAAAAAAAAATAAAAATTTCTTTTTGAAAAAGGGTAGACAATATTTTGATATATTTTTTGTAAGTATTTAAGTCAATTTTAAGGAATAGGAGAATCATAATTAGGATTTCTTTCACTTGGTCAAAATAAGATAACTTGTTTGATTTTTAAGGTTAGGAAGAAAATCTGGGAAAGTAATTTAGTCTTGATATTTACCTTGATGACATATGCACACAAAATACACTTACACACTTAGGGTTTGAAAACAGATACTCTTATGCCTTATAAAAAAAAAAAAAGTCTAATTATTGAGTAGCTAGGTGCTTTGGCCTAAGCAAGCCTTAGTATTTATGCAAAAGATAATTAGACAAGCTTGAAAAAAAAAAAAAAAAAAAAAGTATTCTCTGATTAAGCTGGGTACTTATGCCTCATAAAGCATAAGTATTCACGCCTAAAAGGGGTACCTCGTATAAATAATGTGTATACTCTGATTAAGCTGGGTATTTATGCCTCAGGAAGCATAAGTATTCACGCCTAAAAGGGTTACATAGTATAAATAAAAACCTTGGTTTCGTGGCCTTATCTGCTCGGGTGTTTAGGTCCTTAGGGGTGTTTTCTCACCTGGTGCCCTAAAACCGTCCGGTTTGGGTGTCACCGACTGAAAGCTCGTTACATGGGCAGATTAGAAAGCCTAATGAAATCAAGGGATAAAATTTCACCAAAAAAAAATAAATAAATAAATAAATAAATAAATAAATAAATATGAGGCATAGGAGTTAATGTTGAAAAACCCTTAGTAAACTTCACAGTCACGATGGTGCATACGACTCAGGGTAAATTAATAGACTAGATGAGAAGTACAGTTTGACTCCTTACTTTAATTAACAACATGTTTTTGAATGGAGACTAAGTTTAGGAATGAAAATTTTGATATTCCTATAACTTATAGATTACTTAAACTCTCACAAATATACTTCAAATATTTTCACCTTCCATAAAAAATAAAAATAAAAAAAATAAAAAATAAAAAAAAAATGCTTTTCGAAAATACTAACCTTTTCTCTTCCTTTTTGATTTTGTGGGTGTAATCCGCTGAAAACCCTCACGAGACAAAACTCGTCCTCTAGGGGTGACCTAGAGGTTCAACGGCTTGTTGCACATGCTCAGTGCAATCGAGTGACCTGCGAAAGTGGTCTAATAATTGATTCAAGTTAGTCTAATGTTTTTGCTCGAGGGCGAGCAAAAGATAAGTGTGGGGGTGTGATTTGTCACATACATTGCATTTATGTTGTCACTTTACCACACTTGTTAGCTAATAAATTCTATTAATAAGTTGTCTTTTTCTTTGCTAAATGTAGGCCCAAGTGCTTAAAGGAAGAAAGGAGGAACAAGCCCAAAAGCCCACTTTATTCTGAATTAATTCAGAATAAACTCGAAGTGAAGAAATTTGGGCTATCAAGGAGTTGAGAAAATCCCTCCTTGAATCGAGGAATCGGAGCCAAGAAAATCAAATGCTGATTCAGTCAGCGGTTGAAGCAGCAACAAGAAAACCATCAGAAGATACGAGCTAACCAGGAAACCAGGGAGCTGCCCCCCCTTGCTGTGGCCACTTGGCCACAACAATGCCGCAAAAACGCGGCATAGCCGCGTTTCTGCGGCAATCTTGGGGAGTTAGGGGGAGCGTTTGCTCCCCCGACCTCCCCGGGATCGTGGTTGTTGGGTTTTTGGCTATAAATACCTCTTTCAGCAAGGCAAAAAGGAGCGAAGATTAGGATTAAACTTTGCTTTTATTTTCTTAGGATCTAGGTTCTTTGTTAGCTAGAATTCAAGTTGTAATCTTGCTTTTTAAGTTGTAATCCAGTTTCAAAACTTGTGAGAGAGAGGACAGAGAGCTTGTACTTGAAGGTTGAAGTGACAGCAATACAAAAGGACGAGCCGACTTCTCTTTCACTTGCAGTACGGTATGCTTGTTATTATGTCGTTGTGTTCTTCGTTTTCCATGAGTAACTAAACGCTTTTTCTGGGCTTGCTATCGGAATCTCTCTTGTTTTCTTCTCTTCTGTTTTTAAAAGAAAAATCCCGATGACTCATATGCATGCCTCCCTTAAAAGCCTTTCTCTTTGAAAGTGTTCTTGAAGGCACATGATGATGGGAATGGAAAGTTGAATTCACCATTCTTTCTTGAACTTCTTGTGAATCTTTTTTAATTCATCATTGCTTCTTCGCGCTTTATGTTTTAACATCCGATTCCAACTCTTTCTCGAAGAAACAGAACTCAACCCTTCCACATCTTATGTGCTTTACTTAAAGCTTTCTAAAAAGAATTAACTTTAAGTTTTGCAATTGAACTTGAGGGACTAAATACTTTAAGAGAAGAATGGACAATTGAGTAGGAAGATAGTAAGCCCAGATTTGATTTCTTATTATAAACAACATCACAACTCTTAAAGCTTTTTAAAAATCACCTTCTCCAAATCCTTTTCTGAAAATTGAAGTTTCTCTTTTTCATCTCTTTTCCTTCCATTCTCTTTTTCCTAAAAAACGAACACTAATTCATTGTTTTTAAGCAACTCATCGAAAAGCTTCCATCGCATCCCTCCTTGTGGACACGACCCGTTAGCCACAAGCTACACGGTACATTCTTAACTTCATTGGTTGTTTCATTTACTTTAGCAATCAATATATCATGATGCATTGAGGACAATGCATGAAATAAGTGTGGGGGAGGGTTTACTAACATAGAGTTTTTAGATTTTCTTTCTTTTACATTTCTTTTAGAAAAAAATAATAATAAAAAAAAATATAAAATAAAAAAATAAAAAAATATATAAAAATAAAAACTTTTTGAAATAAGAGACAAAGTTTTGATCTATTTTTAAGAAAATTAAGATGTATCTTAGGAATTAAGAAAGCCTTAATTATGACATCTTAAACCTAGTTGAAGTAATAGATCTTGTTTGAAAATTATAGGCTAAGTAAGTAAAATTGAGGAGATATTTTTATCTTACATTTTTTGCCTTAGATAATATGCACTTCACACTTACACATTTCTTGGGATGGAAACAAGACCAAAAATGCCATATATATAAAAATAAAAAAAAAGAAAAAAAATATATATAAATAAAAGATCACTTATTAAGCTGGATAACTATGCCTCAAGAAGCATGGTTACTCACGCCTAACGGTGATCTCACTTATTAAGCTGGATAATTGTGCCTCAAGAAGCATGGTTATTCACGCCTAACGGTGATTATAAATAATCCCCTTTAGTTTTGTGGCCTTTTTCACTCGAGTCCTTTAACCCGAGGGATGTTTTCTCATCTGGTGCCCTAGAACCATCTGGTTTGGGAGTCATCGGTTATAGGCTCGCTACATGGGTGAACTAGAAAGCCTAAGAAAACTAAGGGAAGAAAAAAAAAAAAAAAAAAGAGAAAAGAAAATAAATAAATAAATAAATGGCTTGATGGTTAGAGTTGAAATCCCAGAAATTTTCACTTACACGGTGTGCATATTATCTAGGTTTATGAAAGATAAAATATTCAATCCAATTTTGAATTCTTACTTTAATTGAAAACAAGATCTTGCATGGATACTAAGTTTAAGGAAGAATGATTATAGGTGGACTTATGACCTAGGATCACTTATATTTTTGCAAAAATAGTTCGTAAACATGTCTCTTATTCAAAATGCGTTTTCAAAATACTAACATTTGTCTTCTTTCTTTATGGATTTTGTGGGTGTAATCCGCTGAAAACCCTCAGGAGACAACACTCCTCCTCTAGGGTAACCTAGAGGTTTAACGGCTTGTTGCACATGCTCAGTGCAATCGCGTCACCTGCGAAAGTGGTGTAATAAACTGGTAGTATAGATTTTCTTTTTCTTTGTTTTGCTCGGGACGAGCAAAAGAATTAGTGTGGGGGTGTGATTAGTATCCAATATTGCATATTTTACATCATAATTCCCATGCATATTACAAATAAATATGTGATTTTTACTCCTCTTCTCTACATATTTGCAGGTACATACTTAAAGGAGAGATTTCCAAATAATCACTTAATTAACACTAATTAAGTGATTAATCCATGATTAAGATAAAGCCAGATTTCAAATCCAGATCCAGAAAGATCCACGCAACAAACGAAGATTCTAGATATACCACGTGGCTAACAAACTCTCAACTGATCTCCAACAGAAAGATCCGGATCAACGGCCAAGATCAAGCCGCGATCCGCGGCTTGGCGCGGCAATCTTAGGTTGTTATGGCCTCGGATTTCGTGCCAACAACCTAGGCTCTCGAAGGTTCTCTCCCATGCTATAAATATGTGACCTTCACCTGCGAGAAAAAAACGGAATGGAGAAGAGAGGAGATTAGTTTAGTTGTTGTAATTTTCATGTATTTTTCTCTTTAGGTTTTGTTCTTTAGATCCCTCTTCTTCTTCCCTAGAATTCAATGTAAAAGAGAGTGATTGTGAGGGAGAGAGCTTGTGTAATCAAGAGTGACACTTGAAGCAACAAGGATTGATCCATCCTCCTTCCTCTACTTGAAGCTTGGTTCTAGTTTTCTTGCATTCTTTAATTGCTTTCTTATGTGCTTTCTTTAATTCTTGCAATTTACTTCATGCTTTCTTGTATTTTTCTTATGGCTTGTTGTAGCTAAATTCTTCTCCATGTACTAGGTTACCACTAGTCTTGCCATCTTCGCTAACTCATGGGTGATTGCCTTTGTTCATCTTGCAAGTTGTATGATCTTCTCTTCTCCGACGGTTAAACCACCGTCTACCAAGTGAGAAAGTAATTAGGTCAACACGCGAGACGAATCCAAGCCGATGGAGTGACAACATTAGGCACGCATTCGCTATCAAGGAGTCTAGTAAGTCTTGGCAAGCTAGCAAGGTAAGCTAGTCATGGATTGATTCTTCTTTAAGTTTTCTTTCCTTTTCTTGTGAATACCACATCCACTTCTTGATTTCTTTTCCAACGATTTCCACCATGAACATAGCCATCCTTTCTTTTAGTTTCTTTTGCATTTGATTCACTAAATTTATAAGCAAGAGAAGAATACTCGTTTGTTCACTTCACTACCACACGTTAAAGCTTCCATCGCGAGCTCTCCCTGAGAATCGACTCGGTATAGTCTTATGCTATAACGGAGACAAGAAAGGGTACATCAAATACATTCTTATACACATAATAAGTACACCTTCTTAGTCTTAATCAGATTGTTGGCCCAAAGGCCTTTCACTCTAGTTTTGATGATGATTAACTCATGTAGTTATGTGTACTAATTATCTTGTGATTTTAGTTTCAGATTATTAATCAAGATATTAGTTGGTATTTAGCTTCAACAAGATGAATTGGAAGCTTGCACATGTTGATTCAAGAGCCCGCGCATCAAAGATCATACATTGCACTTGCTCGGTGAATCAAGAGTTTTTGGATCGAGCCGACTTGGAGATTGCGCTCTAGCTTGGAGATTGTGCTCTACAAGAAGACTTAGGTATCCATAGTTTTAGTTTGGGTTTAGATCCTAATTGTAAAGATTAGAATAGTATGATAAGCTCAAGTTCATAACACACACACCTTTCATGTTTTGATTTTCGGTTTTAGGTTTAACCGATCTTGGTTTTCATGAATAGATTTTTTATCAAAACAAGTTTACAAGGTTTATGTATATTAGATTTGTTCTATATACATGCATGCTTCAATTGTTTAGACAAACTTTGTTTGATAATCTATTCCATGTGTTTTATGTTTTGGTATTTACAACAAAACATATTTTTGGACTTAATGACAAAAATCATGATATATATATGTTTCTTGTATATTGAATTTCTATTCATATACAATATGCTTCAAAATGTTTTAAATATCATATTTTGTATCATGGATAAGTTTTAGACAATGTGTATTTTCTATTCAAAATACAAGGTTTTAGAAAATACGGTTTTTGGTTTTTGGCAAAATTTCTATGACACAAAAATAGTCAAATATGTTTGAAATTTGTGTTAGGATTTTTAACACAAGTTTGTAATTCAATATAAAATGATAAAACTATTTTTGTGGAATTTTAGAGATTTTGTGGGATTTATTATAATATTTTTTTCCCCAGATTTCAGACCTGATTTTTGTCTGCCAGGCTTGGCCGGTCGACTGGTACGGTCGACCGCACCAAAGAAGCCAGTCGACCGTTCCGGTCGACCGACGTGCACGGATACGTGCACGCTGGCTGACGCTATATCCGGTCGATCGAAGCGGTCGACCGACAGAGAGCAGTTTGCTCTCAGGTATTTTCGGTCGACCGAGGCGGTCGACCGGTAGCCACAACGGTTCTAAATTTGACCGTTGGGCGGTCGACCGTCCCGGTCGACCGGAAGGCTATTTCTGGCAAAAGTTCTGTAAACGGCTATTTTCTGTAATTGCCTATAAATACCCCATTTGAGAGAGGTTTTCTCTAAGATTTTTTTGTGCGAATTTTTGCTGATTCTCTGGTGTTTTCAAAGCAATCAAAAAGGGTTTATGAGCTTGAATTGAACAATCCATTTGGTGTTTTCATTAGGGTTTGGAAAATCAAAGAAAGGGTTTTTGGGAAAGAATTTTGATTGAACTATTCTATCTTGATTTCTTGATTTTTCCCAAGGATTTTCTTGTGATTTCTGATTTCCATTCCTTTGGTTTTCTCCACACTTGAGCAAAAATCTACTATCTATATCTATAGGTTATTTGTGTGGAAGAAGAAGTTGTTTGTGGTTGTTGTTGTGACCACCAAGTTGTAACCCAATCTTTTCTTAGCTTTGTGCTTTGGGTTGTATCCCTCTAGTTGAGAGGTGATCCTTGTATTGGTTGGTGATTGGGAGTTTGTTGTATTGGTTTGGATTTGTGCCTCAGGGAGGAGGTTGTAAAGAGAGGAGTTGGGTACTCCTTGTAAGGGTCCTAAGTGGACGAGCTAGTGGAAATCCTTCGTGTGTCGAAGGCGGGGATGTAGAGCTGGGTGCTCGAACCTCGATAACATATCTTGTTGTTTGCGCTTGATCCATAGGCTCTCTCTATCTCTCTCTTTACTTTGTGCCTTGCCTTATTTACATTGCTCATTCATATTTGCTTGGCTTGGTTGTGTGTGAATCATTTGTTGATCACACTTGAGTGTAATTTGCATTAAGTTATTAAATTCCGCATTTAGTTCATAGATTAGCATTGTCACCTATTCACCCCCCCTCTAGGTGACTTTTCAGCCATTGCTTAGCTATTGTAAGAACTTCTAGATTCATGAAGTAAAGAAGGCGTTTTGCACATCAAGGAAGGAACATGAAGAGAAGGCTCTAGCAAGGCATTGCATGGCTCAAGACTTCAAGATTGCTCAAGATAATTCATTAGGTTTGTTTCTAGTTTTATAGCTTTGTTAAAGAATAGTGAATAGGTTTGAAGCTCCATCACATACGTTTTTGCACACATCATATTTCCAAAAATATTTCCTATAATATGTACAAAATATTTTCGTATACAATCTTCTGCCTACAAACTCATATTTATGTTTTATATATATCTCTATTCAAAACTACTTTGTTTAATTTTAAATTCCCTTCAAAAATCTGTTTCTGTTTTGACTTTTGATCTGAGCCGGTCGGTCGACCGGCCGACCGACCCTGTGTCAGGTCAAGTCGGTCGACCGTCCCAGTCGACCGAGGTTCTGGCAGCAGGTGCGTATCCGTGTGCACGTTTCACGGTCAACCGAGCGGTCGACCGAAACCTGCCTAACTGTAAGTTGTTTGCTCTCTGTATTTTTTGGTCGACCGAGTGGCCGATAACGGCTCTTATTTTTTCAACATCGGTCGACCGACCGGTCGACCGAAAGAGCCGTTTGAACAGTAACGGCTATTTTTCTGAGCTGTTTTATTTTTGTCTTTTTCTTTCTAAAAAGGGTTTAAATGATATTTGCTGATCCTAATACTTCCTAATTAGCCTTAAGTGAGTTTTATCTTTAAACCCTAGCCCTCTACTATAAATAGGGGTGTTTAGGGAGAGGTTCTTTACAACAAACATTTGCAAAAATTATAAAAGTTTAAGGCATTCAAAAGAGCTTTGTTTCTTGGTTTTTGTGCTGAAATTCTCTCTCATTTTCTGAAGTGTTTTTCAAAACTCTCCTATTTAGTTTTCTTTTTCCACTTACAAACAAGAGCTTCAATCCTACTTATTGTTCTATAAGGATTTTTGTAAGGGAAGAGATTTTTTCAAGAGAGAGTTTGTGGTCTTCTGATCACCAAGAGATACTTGTACTTGAGATTGTGGAGTTGGGTACTCCGGTGTATTTGTAACATCTTTGTGAAGTTATAGTGGTTAGAAATCCTTCTGGAGAAGGCGGGGACGTAGAGCTGGGTGCTCGAACCTCGGAAAAATTTTCGGTGTTTGCGTTTGGTTTACTTGCTCTTGCTTCTTTCTTTACTTTCATTGCTCTTATTACTTGCTTTCTATTTTCATTGCAATATTCACTTGTTTTCATTCATCTTGTCAATCAAAATTCCATACAATAAGATTACATTGTGCACCTCCAACTCATATCCAGAGGAATCACGAGGAAGGAGTTCAGAGCCCTTTACGGGGAATCCGGCTTCTAGTCTTGTTTTGGGAGATTGTTGCATCATAATTTTTATTTGTGCATTGATTAGCATTATCACCTATTCACCCCCCTCTAGGTGATTTTCAATTGGTATCAGAGCTTGGACTCTAGGTTTCGCTTAACATCCTTAGAGAGATCCTAAAAATTTGCTAATCAACAGTTGCATCTTTCATTCACTAGTAAACATGGCCGATAACATCAAAACCCCTCCTAAATTTGATGGACTTAATTTCCCTATTTGGAAGGTTAGGATGACTATCTTCTTACAATCTTTAGGTAGCCTAGTTGCTAAATCCTTGACCAAACCCTATGTTGTACCCGATAGTGATGAAAGCACTTGGACCGAATTTACCTTTAGAGAATATGAGGCTAACTCCAAGGCCCAAAATTCCCTTCTAACCGCCTTGAATGAGGATGATCTTACACGGGTAATTCATTGCTAATCCGCCTATGAAATTTGGCAACACTTGTTGGTCACACACGAGGGGACATCACAAGTCAACAGAGCTATGATAGATCTCTTGAGGTCCCAATATGAATCCTTTAAAATGATTAATGATGAATCCATTGATTGCATGATTACAAGGTTTACTAAAATCACCAATGCTCTTTCTTCTTTAGGTGATGATATTTTCAACGACCAAAAGGTACGAAAAGTGATTCGGGCTCTTCCTTTTTCATGGAGATAAAGGCCACCACCTTGAAAGAGTTGAATGACAAGGACGAAATGGACCTCATTAGTCTCATTGGAACTTGAAGACTCATGAGATGGAAAAGAAGGCAAGAGAAGAAGCCGCTCCTCTAAAGAAGAAATCCATAGCCTTCAAGTCTTCCTCCACTCTTGATGATGAAGAAGAAGATGAAGAAGAAGATGAGGAGCTCTCCCTTCTTGTGCGAAACGTGAAGAGAATGTACCGTAAGAACAAATTCAACTTTAGAAGGAAGTTTGAAGGAAAGAGGAGAGGAGGATCATTTGCTACAATTGCCGAAAGCCCAGACACATCATGGCGGATTGCCCGGATTTCAAGAAGAAGATGACTTCCTCCTTCAAGCCAAAGAAGCCGGTGGAAAAGAAAGCCTACAAAGCCACATGGGATTCGGAAAGCGAATCCGAAGACGAGGTGGACACGGTGAACATGTGTTTCATGGCAAACACACCAAAGGTAACCCCACAACCCCTTGATGAAGATGATGAATTAAGTAAAGAAGTTATTGCACATGCTTTTGTTGAACTCTCAGAAACCTATGATAATAAAAAGATTGAATGTTCTAAATTAGAAAAGGAAGTTGCTTTTCTTAAAAATCAACTTGCTATTGTTTCTAGAGAAAAAGATGAAATTTCTTCCAATCTCATTTCTACTCAAAATGAATTTAGTGCTTACAAAGTTGCTTGTAAAGCAAAATTTCCTAAGATTGATGAAAAAGAAATTTCTTCTTTAAAAACTAGAATTGTTGATTTTGAAAAGGTTTTGAAGGATTGTACTTTTAACACTAAGAAACTTAAAGAAATGTTTTCTAAAAAGTACACTTCTCATGTTAAAGATTCTCATGTTAAGATTCCTCATGCTCACACTTTACACAACACTCATGCTAAATCCACACATGCTCACAAGTCTCACACTCACTATGCTTTTAAATATGGTAGAGTGTATAGATGTACTTATTGTGGTAAGAATGGACATTTGGCTAAGTTTTGTTATGACCAAATAAGTAGATCAAATAATCTTGTTTGGGTTCATGGCACTAACTCTTTAGGACCCAAGAAAATACGGGTACCAAAATCAAGTCCTAAATTATTTGATGTAGGTACACACCAAGGCTCCAAGACGTAAGGAGCGGTGGTACCTTGATAGTGGTTGTTCAAGACACATGACATGGGACATCAATAACTTTACAACCCTATCAAGGTACATGGAAGGTGGCACCGTCACCTTCGGGGATGACTCCAAGGGCACTATCATCGGTATAGGTAACATTCAAATTGGTGCATCTCCTATTCTAGAAATGTAGTTCTTGCTGATGGTTTGAAGCATAACTTGCTTAGTATTAGTCAACTTTGTGACCGAGGACTTAAAGTTGTTTTTGATGATTCTTCTTGCAAGATTTTTGATGTTAAAACTAATGACTGTATTCTCACCTGTTTTCGTGACAATAATGTTTATATCATTGACATGCTTAATTTAGATTATTCTACTAAATGCTTGAATGCTTTTGATGAAAATTCTTGGCTTTGGCATAGAAGATTAGGACATGCATCTTTTGACTATCTTTCTAGGATTAATTCTAAGGAATTGGTGAAGGGTATACCTTGCTTAAAGTTTGAGAAAGACCGCATTTGTGGTGCGTGCCAACTTGGGAAACAAACCAAGTCTTCCTTCAAACCAATCAAGGATATCATGTCAACTAGGCCATTAGAATTAATTCATATGGATCTTTTTAGACCAACTAAAACTAAGAGTTTAAATGGTAGTAGATTCGCATTTGTTTTAGTTGATGATTTTTCCCGTTTCACTTGGGTTTTCTTTTTGGAACACAAAGATCAAACTTTTTCTCATTTCAAAGTTTTTCGAAAAGGGTTGAAAAAGAAAAAGATTTTTCGATTTTGAAAATAAGGAGTGATAGAGGTGGTGAGTTTGTTAACCAACTCTTCATGACTTATTGTGATGAAAAGGGAATCAAGCATGAAATGTCATGTCCTAGAACTCCACAACAAAATGGAGTTGTAGAAAGGAAAAATAGAACACTTCAAGAGATGGCTAGGACCATGATAAGTGAATATGACCTCCCTCAATATTTATGGGCCGAGGCCGTAAACACCGCATGCTATATTTCAAATCGTATTTATTTGTGTAAAAATTCTTCCAAAACATCTTTTGAAATGTATCATTCTAGAAAACCTAATGTTTCATATTTCAAAGTTTTTGGATGCAAGTGTTTTGTTTTAAATACTAAAGATAACTTGGTAAATTTGATGCTAAGGCTTATGAAGCAATCTTTGTTGGATATTCTACTACTAGCAAAGCTTATAGAGTATTCAATAGATCTTCACTTACCATTGAAGAATCCATGCATGTTAAATTTGAAGAATCTAATTTGGTTGTTGAGAATGTTGTAGAGATTGACCCATTAGGTGAAGACATGGAGAGACTATCCTTGAAGGACTCACCCGTTCAAGAAGAAAAGAAAGAATCAATTGGTGATGTTCAAGAGGATAAAGAGGAAAGCTCTCAACCGCTTCCTAAAGATTGGAGATACGCCACAAACTACCCCAAGGAACTCATCTTAGGTGATGTCTCAAAATGGGTAAAAACTCGCTCCAAGCTCCATGACTTATGTGGTAACTTTGCTTTCATTTCTCATTTTGAACCCAAAAGCATCCTCGAAGCCGAGGCGGACTCATATTGGTTGCTAGCCATGCAAGAGGAACTCAATCAATTTGAGCGCAACCAAGTTTGGCACCTTGTTCTTAGGCCCCACGATAGACCAATAATTGGTACTAAGTGGATCTTTAGAAACAAGATGGATGAGTCCGGTAATGTCATTAGGAATAAAGCTAGGTTAGTGGCCCAAGGTTACACTCAAGTTGAGGGAATTGACTTTGAGGAGACTTTTGCACCTGTAGCACGGCTTGAAGCCATACGGATGACACTAGCTTTTGCATCTTTTAAAAATTTTAAACTTTTTCAAATGGATGTGAAAAGTGCATTTTTGAATGGTTTTATAAATGAAGAAGTTATGTTGAACAACCTCCCGACTTTGTCGATCATGTTCATCCTAATTTTATTTTTAAACATGATAAAGCTTTGTATGGATTGAAACAAGCTCCAAGAGCTTGGTATGAAAGGCTTTCTAGTTTTCTCATTTCAAATGATTTTGTTAAAGGCAAAGTAGACACAACTCTTTTTACTAAGCATGTTGATAATGACATTTTAGTTGTGCAAATTTATGTTGATGATATATTTTTGGATCTTCTAATGAGTTTTTATGCAAGGAGTTTGAAAAGGTTATGCAATGTGAGTTTGAAATGTCTTCCATGGGTGAATTGAATTTCTTTCTTGGACTCCAAATCAAGCAATTGTAAGATGGGAATTTCATATGTCAAGCCAAGTACGCAAAGGAACTCGTAAAGAAGTTTGGACTTGAGGGCTCTAAAGTTTGCAACACTCCCATGGCAACTACAACCAAGCTTGATAAGGATGACCAAGGTAAAAATGTTGACATTAAATTATATAGAAGCATGATAGGTAGTCTTTTGTATTTGACGGCAAGTAGGCCGGACATAACGTTTAGTATGTGTATTTGTGCTAGATTTCAATCGTGTCCCAAAGAGTCCCATCTTATTGCGGTAAAACGCATTATTCGTTATATTAAGGGCACAATTGGAATGGGTCTTTGGTATCCGAAAATCGGAGATTTCTCAATAACGAGTTATTCGGATGCCGACTATGCGGGTTGTAGAGTAGATAGAAAGAGTACTAGTGGGACATGTCAATTTCTTGGTAATTGTCTTGTTTCATGGTCCTCTAGGAAACAAAATTCCATAGCTCTCTGATTGAGGCTAAACCTGCACAAAAAATACGAGATTATAGAACTTAAGAAAGAGAATGTGCAAGTGCTCAATTCTTCCGCTATAGCAAGTGGCTATGCGGGTCGTGATCCACAAGGAGGGTTTATGATGGAAGCGTTTATAGTTTTATTGAAATCGTTATCAAAACCAAACGAGAGTTCTTCTCGGTTTTTAAAGTTAAGAAAAAGAAAAAGAAAGTTATAGTTAAAGTTAGAAGAAAGTGAAAGATTGAAGAAGGTGGAAAATCAGAAAACAAGAAAAGCGACTATGTACAATGAAGTGGAGAAGAAAGAGTTGGAGGAGGTGGTGTTGATCTATACTAAAGAAAGAAAAGAAAAGAAAGGAAAGAGATACTTACCGAGGTTGAGTGATGACTTACCTGGAAACCGTTGCATGTTTTACCTTTGCTTCGGAGGCGTTCAACGCATAGATCATAAGCTCGAGCTCAGTCCCCGTGCACATTATATCGTCACGCCTAGCGAGAACGAAGTGATGCGGATCTTGGAAGAGGAGAACGTCTTCATGAACTATCGCTGGCTCTCACGTAGCTTAGTTTTACTTGCTTTGGAATTCACTTGTACACTCAACACATACAACCAAGGTAAAGTAGAAGAGGAGGAGGAAAGCAAAACAAATGTAAAGTAAAGCAGAAATAGAAAACAAACAAAGTACTTACCTTTATTACTTACTGAGACAATGAAAGAAAGGAGTAGGGTACATCGTCGGTGTCACTCTCAACATCAGCCCCTCTCTCTTACTTACATGAATCTTCTTCTACCCTAAGTTACATACAAATTACATACATAAAAGAAAGACTAAAAACCTAAACTAAGGAATGAAAATAAGCTAAATCCTAATCTGCATGGTCGTCCTTTTGCCTTTGAGTGCAGGTATTTATAGGAGAAATGGAGGGGGTAGAGGTGGATATTCAGTTCTGATCTGCTGTTTGTTGGCTTGTTGATTGTTGAATATCACTTAACAACTGACTGAATTAGAAATAATGACCAACATAAGAGTTGTAGTTCTGTCAGTCTGCTTTCTGGATCATCTTGAATCATCAGAATTGAGATTTTGTAGCAAAAGTTATGATTCGAATACTAAAATGTATCCAGTCAGAATCTGAATCAAACTTGCTTGATCTTTGCTTCAACCGATCGATTCTGAGAGGATTCTTCTCAACCAGTTTTCAACCTCTTGATTTTTCCCTAATTTACTGAGTGTGAATTAATTCTGATTTAATTCAGTATTTTGTGGGCTTTGGGCTCATTTCTCTTCATCTCCTTAAAGAATGGGCCTGCAAATAAATTCAACATTTAATTAGGACAATGCAGGCTTTTATTCTAAAATAAGTATGAAAATATGATATTAAATATGCAACATTAGCGACCAATCACACCCCCATACCTATCTTTTGCTCGTCCTCGAGCAAAACAACTAAACTATGCTAAGGATTATTAGACCACTTTCGCAGGTCACGCGATTGCACTGAGCATGTGCAACAAGCCGTTAAACCTCTAGATTACCCCTAGAGGACGAGTTTTGTCTCGTGAGGGTTTTCAGCGGATTGCACCCACAAAATCCATAAAGAAAGGGAAATAAAGAGTTAGTATTTTCGAAAAGCATTTTGAAAGAGAAAAAATATTTGACATATAATTGTAAGATTTAAGCAATCTATAAGTTATAGGAAACTGAATTTTTCATTCCTAAACTTAATCTCTATTCAAAAATTTGTTATCAAATTAAAATAAGGAGTCAAATTGTACTTCTCATCTCGTCTATTACTTTACCCTAAGTCATATGCACTTGTGACTGTGAAAATTTTAACTAAGGGTTCATTAACTCTAACTCTTATGCCTTATTTATTTATATATATATATATATTTTTTGGTGGTATTATTCCTTAGTTTAGGCTTTCTAATCTGCCCATGTAACGAGCCTTTAATCGATGACTCCCAAACCAGACGGTCTTAGGGCACCAGGTGAGAAAACACCCCTAGGACTTAAGGACTCGAGCAAACAAGGCCACAAAACTAAGGATTTTATTATATGAACATCTTTTAGGCGTGAATACTTATGCTTTATTAGGCACAAATACCCAGCTTAATCAGAGGATTTTTTTATATATATTTTTCAAACTTATCTAATCATATTTCGCATAAATACTAAGGCTTTCTTAGGCCAAAGCACCTAGCTAATCAATAATTAGATTTGTTTATCTTTATCTTTTTTTTTCTTTTTTCTTTTTTTTTATAAGGCATAAGAATCTTTGTTTTTGAACCCTAAGTGTGTAAGTATATGAATTGTGCATATTTCATCAAGGTAAAGATCAAGACTAAATTACTTTGACAAATTATCTTCCTAACCCTAAAAATCAAACAAATAATCTTATTTTGACCAAGTATAAGAAATCCTAATTTGAATTTTCCTATTCCTTAAAATTAACTTAATTTCTTACAAAAATAAGTAAAAATATTGTTTCTATTTTTCAAAAAGTTTTTAAAAGTAAAGAAAATGTAAATTTTTTTTATAAACAAAAAGAAAAGTTATGTTAGACCCTCCCCCACACCTATCTCATGCATTGTCCTCAATGTATGAATTAATGCATAGATGCATGAAAAAGACAAAAGGGAAGGAAAAGGTTACCTTAAGGTGGTGGTTCCGGTGGTGGTCTGATTGGTCCACGAAACATGGCCCAATCAACTTTTCTTGGGTCTCGAAGGAACCCACCAGAAATATCTTTAATATAACCCATTAAAAAGATAACTCCATTAAGAAGTTTTATTAAAAATTTAACCCATCTAATTTCCAAATTCCATAATTGATTTCGGAGTCAAATTTGTCAACCACCTCGTCCCAGAATAGAACAGTTGACTTGGACTCAGGAAGGACAGGAACTAATACCAACTCAGGAAGGTGACTTAAGTCAAGTAAAGGTTCAGGAGTCGAAATAGGTTCAGAAATTGGGTCCAAGTCAAGAAGTTGAAATTCCAGTCCACATGTATTTCTAACAATGGAATGTGACTTAATGTGGGTGATTCCAGTTCATGAATGATAGGTGGAGAATCAAAACTGACTCTAAAACATTACTCAAGTTTGGTAACACAACAGGAGTCAAGATTGATTCAGAAAGTTAAACTGGATCATATATGTGAGAATCTAGGTCACATATCTCATTGAGTTCAATATCAAAAATTGGAGAACTTGCCAATTTATCCATGGGATTTTCAAAATTGTAAAGTTGGTCAAGTTCAACATGATCCTCAAAGATGGGTGATTCAATTTCTTTATGAATTGGTACAGGATCCAATGTTGACTCCGGGAAAAGATTGAAGTCAGGTGAAGATACCGGAGTCATAATCGAATCAGGAAATAGAATTGAATCACTAAGTTGGGGTTCAGGATCATAATCATTTTCAAGTTCTATTTCAGGAAAAGGAAAACTAGCCAAACTATCAATATCTTTTTCAAAATTTGGAGTTTGGGCAAGTTCAAATGGTTGTTCTGAAATAGAATTTTGATTTTCAAAACAACATGACTCTTCGGCTCTAACAGAATGGTAAGTGACATCAGGACGGTGGGAACGTAGAGATTCGACCATCATATCTATGTCACGATTTCTAGCATTTTGAGCATGAGTCATGGCTTCTAGCATCTTTTCATAGTTGATGGGTTCATTGTCTTGTTGAAAAGATGAAGATTTGTTTTGGAAGTGGTATTGAAATTGTGAGTCCATCAGATTTTGTGATTGTTGTTTGGACTCACGCATACTCAATTCCAAAATTGATGGTTTTCTATTTTGGACTGGTGGAACTGAGTATGACTCTTGAAAATAGTGTGGACTAGGTGGAGAAGGAGGACACTGTGGTTGAAAATTGGACTCGGGGTAGGTGAATCCCCACTGACTCTGTGAAGAGTTGAAATCGTTATGGAAATTATAGTCATACGATGGGGGACATGGGTTATATGGATTCGGATAAGACCAATCCGGCACACTAGGTTGGTTAAAGTCATGATATGCCGGGTTGGTAATATCCGAAAAAGAGTTTGATGTATAATATGGATTATTATTATAGTTGAAAAAATTATTATTATAAGCCATATCACACAATGGAATACAAACAAAAAGAAAGAAAAACACACAAATAAACAAACAAGAAAGAAAAAATTCTAACCTAACTTAGGGTAGACCTAGACCTAGATGACTCCTAACTGGTTAGACTGTCCATAGGAGGTTTAATGTAGACTTTGACCACAAGCTAATCAGCCAGGTCAGGGCAAGGTTGGTGGGAGGTTTTCCGTCAAAAGACGTTCCTTAATTAAATAACCACCAACCTTCGGGCTTTCGGCCCTTAATCCCTTTCCTAGACACTGATTTGGCAAGAGTCAAGTTCCAACACCTTTTCCCCTTAGGATAATCTCCTAATTGAGTCCGAGATGTCCCTAGGGCCAACGTCTACTCATTTTAAGTTAGCCTTGGGTTAGTGAGTGTTTGGATTCTGATTTTTGGGCTAAGGAAGGGTGATTAAATCCCCACCTTATCTTATTATTGGGTTGTGCCCTTAAGATCAGTTTTTGTGCAAGTGTACAAGATAAATAAGATGCACTCTAAGCGATATAAATCAACCAAGAGATAGTCCTATTCTAGATGCAATGCAAACATACCTTGCTCCAGCACTCTTCAACAGTAAAAAATAAAGGAATTAAAAAGACACGTGCCTAAAATGCAAATGTCTAATCAATTTTTTATCTTTTCAACAAATATTTTACTGTTGATTATTAGCAGGCTTATGTTATGGCATATAAGAAAAATTAAAGTTGCAGCAAACTAGAATTTTTTAAACTAAGCAGCCTTGCAAAAAGCTGTTAGTAGTCAACTCTTCCTTGCCGCGGATCCGCGGCTTTTGCCGTGGAAACGCGGCAATTCAGAGGGCCCTTTGTCTCTGCTTTTTAGAGCAGAGGCCCAAGGGCACTTGTATGTCACTGCAATAATAATTTTCTGCTTTGCTTGCCCTGTAACCTGCAACAGAGAAGAAAATTCGTTTAGTTCTAAAAAATTTGCAATAAAAATTCAGATTTCAATATAAACCGTTTTACCCTCCCCGGCAACGGCGCCAAAATTTGATTGTGGCTGACCTGCACACAAAATACGAGATTACAGAACTTAAGAAAGAGAATGTGCAAGTGCTCAATTCTTTCGCTATAGTAAGTGGCTATGCGGGTCGTGATCCACAAGGAGGGTTTGCGATGGAAGCGTTTATACAGTTTTATTGAAATCGTTATCAAAACCAAACGAGAGTTCTTCTCGGTTTTTAAAGTTAAGAAAAAGAAAAAGAAAGTTATAGTTAAAGTTAGAAGAAAGTGAAAGATTGAAGAAGGTGGAAAATCAGAAAACAAGAAAAGCGACTATGTACAATGAAGTGGAGAAGAAAGAGTTGGAGGAGGTGGTGTTGATCTATACTAAAGAAAGAAAAGAAAAGAAAGGAAAGAGATACTTACCGAGGTTGAGTGATGACTTACCTGGAAACCGTTGCATGTTCTACCTTTGCTTCGGAGGCGTTCAACGCATAGATCATAAGCTCGAGCTCAGTCCCCGTGCACATTATATCGTCACGCCTAGCGAGAACGAAGTGATGCGGATCTTGGAAGAGGAGAACGTCTTCATGAACTATCGCTGGCTCTCACGTAGCTTAGTTTTACTTGCTTTGGAATTCACTTGTACACTCAACACATACAACCAAGATAAAGTAGAAGAGGAGGAGGAAAGCAAAACAAATGTAAAGTAAAGCAGAAATAGAAAACAAACAAAGTACTTACCTTTATTACTTGCTGAGACAATGAAAGAAAGGAGTAGGGTACATCGTCGGTGTCACTCTCAACATCAGCCCCTCTCTCTTACTTACATGAATCTTCTTCTACCCTAAGTTACATACAAATTACATACATAAAAAGAAAGACTAAAAACCTAAACTAAGGAATGAAAACTAAGCTAAATCCTAATCTTCATGGTCGTCTTTTTGCCTTTGAGTGCAGGTATTTATAGGAGAAATGGAGGGGGTAGAGGTGGATATTCAGTTCTGATCTGCTGTTTGTTGGCTTGTTGATTGCTGAATATCACTTAACAACTGACTGAATTAGAAATAATGACCAACATAAGAGTTGTAGCTCTATCAGTCTGCTTTCTGGATCATCTTGAATCATCAGAATTGAGATTCTGTAGCAAAAGTTATGATTCGAATACTAAAATGTATCCAGTCAGAATCTGAATCAAACTTGCTTGATCTTTGCTTCAACCGATCGATTCTGAGAGGATTCTTCTCAACCAGTTTTCAACCTCTTGATTTTTCCCTGATTTACTGAGTGTGAATTAATTCTGATTTAATTCAGAATTTTGGTGGGCTTTGGGCTCATTTCTCGTCATCTCCTTAAAGAATGGGCCTGCAAATAAATTCAACATTTAATTAGGACAATGCAGGCTTTTATTCTAAAATAAGTATGAAAATATGATATTAAATATGCAACATTAGCGACCAATCACTCTCTCAACTGCCGAGGCGGAGTATGTTGCCGCGGGGCTTGTTGTGCACAAGTCCTTTGGATGAAACATACTCTCCTTGATTATGATTTGCATTATAACCATATAAAAATATTTTGTGATAATACTAGTACTATACATATGACTAAGAATGCAAATCAACATAGTAAGATCAAGCACATTGAGATTAGATATCACTTTCTTAGAGATCATTTTGAGAAAGGAGATATAGATATTGATTATGTTTCTACGGATTTGCAACTTGCCGATATTTTCACTAAACCACTTGATTTTGCTAGATTTTCATTCATTTGTGGTGAACTTAATGTTTGTGTTATTGAATAAAATGTTTTCTTAACCCTTTTTGATGTATGATAAAAAGGGGGAGAATGAGTTTATGTATGGAAATATGAGTTCATATGGTTTTGGTTCCATATGAGTTTATATATGTTTTTGGTTTTTGATGTGTTTCATTGGTTCCATATGAGTTTATATATGTTTTTGGTTTTTGATGTGTTTTCAAAGTTTTAATTAAATTTCTTATATTTGAGTTTAAGTGTCTTGCAAGTATTTTATATCCCATTGTGTTTATGATTTTTTTTAGTTTCATGGATTTTTACTTGCAACTTACATTGTTTTTCCTTGTTTTATATAGCATAATTTGAGGGGGAGCTTTCTCCTCCTTTATACTTTTGTTCATAGCTTATTTGTTTTGTCATCATCAAAAAGCGGGAGATTGTTGGCCCAAAAGGTTACACTCTCCATTTGTTTAGAGTTTTGATGATAACAAAACAAATAAGAGCTATTTGGTACTAATTAGTTTGTTTAAGATAAGTTTCAAGTTAGTACCATAATTGGAGGCCATTGCTTAGCTATTGCAAGAACTTCTAGATTCATGAAGCAAAGAAGGCGTTTTGCACATCAAGGAAGGAACATAGAAGAGAAGGCTCTAGCAAGGCATTGCATGGCTCAAGACTTCAAGATTGCTCAAGATAATTCATTAGATTTGTTTCTAGTTTTATAGCTTTGTTAAAGAATAGTGAATAGGTTTGAAGCTCCATCACACACGTTTTTGCACACATCTTATTTCCAAAATATTTCCTATAATATGTACAAAATATTTTCGTATACAATCTTCTGCCTACAAACTCATTTTTATGTTTTATATATATCTCTATTCAAAACTACTTTGTTTAATTTTAAATTCCCTTCAAAAATCTGTTTCAGTTTTGACTTTTGATCTAAGCCGGTCGACCGACCGGCCGACCGACCCTGTGTCAGGTCAAGTCGGTCGACCGTCCCAGTCGACCGAGGTTCTGGCAGCAGGTGCGTATCCGTGTGCACGTTTCACGATCGACCGAGCGGTCGACCGAAACCTGCCTGACTATAAGTCGTTTGCTCTCTGTATTTTTCGGTCGACCGAGCGGTGACCGAGAGCCGGCAACGGCACTTATTTTTTGAACATCGGTCGACCGACCGGTCGACCGAAAGAACCGTTTGAACAATAACGGCTATTTTTCTGAGCTGTTTTATTTTTGTCTTTTTCTTTCTAAAAAGGGTTTAAATGATATTTGCTGATCCTAATACTTCGTAATTAGCCTTAAGTGAGTTTTATCTTTAACCCTAGCCCTCTACTATAAATAGGGGTGTTTAGGGAGAGGTTCTTTACAACAAACATTTGCAAAAATTACAAAAGTTTAAGGCATTCAAAAGAGCTTTGTTTCTTGGTGTTTGTGCTGAAATTCTCTCTCATTTTCTGAAGTATTTTTCAAAACTCTCCTATTTAGTTTTCTTTTTCCACTTACAAACAAGAGCTTCAATCCTACTTATTGTTCTATAAGGATTTTTGTAAGGGAAGAGATTTTTTCAAGAGAGAGTTTGTGGTCTTCTGATCACCAAGAGATACTTGTACTTGAGATTGTGGAGTTGGGTACTCCGGTGTATTTGTAACATCTTTATGAAGTTATAGTGGTTAGAAATCCTTCTGGGGAAGGCGGGGACGTAGAGCTGGGTGCTCGAACCTCGGAAAAATTCTCGGTGTTTGCGTTTGGTTTACTTGCTCTTGCTTCTTGCTTTACTTTCATTGCTCTTATTACTTGCTTGCTATTTTCATTGCAATATTCACTTGTTTTCATTCATCTTGTCAATCAAAATTCCAGACAACAAGATTGCATTGTGCACCTCCAACTCATATCCAGAGGAATCACGAGGAAGGAGTTCAGAGCCCTTTACGGGGAATCCGGCTTCTAGTCTTGTTTTGGGAGATTGTTGCATCATAATTTTTATTTGTATATTGATTAGCATTATCACCTATTCACCTCCCCTCTAGGTGATTTTCAGATGGTACATCAGTGTCACTCTCAACATATGCCTCTCTTACTTACATGAATCATCATCTAACCTAAGCTTACATACAAGTTACATAAAAAGAAAAGAAAAACCTAAACTAAGAAATGGAAAACTAGGCTAAATTCTATCTTTGCATGGTCGTCCATTTTTCAACGCAAAGACTGCCTTTTTATAGGCATAACCCACACGGGGAGGATCCCGAAGAGATCGGGGGAGCAAACGCTCCCTCTAACTCCCCAACCAAGCCGCGGAAACGCGGCTTTGGCCGCGTTTCCGCGGCCAGGGTGTGGCCAGATGGCCACACCCTGTTGGTGGGTCTCTCTGGGATTTCCTTCTGTGTTTATCTTCAGTTGGTTTCTTCGTTTGAGTCCAGGTTTCTGACGAAATGACCTTGGATTCTTGGCTTTAACCGATCGATTCTGAGAGGATTCTTCTCAACCGGTTTTCAACCTCTTGATTTTGCCCTGATTTACTGAGTGCGAATTAATTCTGATTTAATTCAGAATTTTGGTGGGCTTTGGGCTCATTTCTCTTCATCTCCTTAAAGAATGGGCCTGCAAATAAATTAAGCAATTAATTAAGACAATGCAAAGTTTTATTCTAGAATAAGTATGAAAATATGATACTAAATATGCAACATTAGCGACCAATCAGTTGTGCAACTAAACTTTCGGTCTGACCTGTGGGCCTCCAGGCGACCGAGGGGAGTGCAAGCTCCTTCATTCCTGGTACCATCTTGATAAGGGCATTCTATAAGACCCTCCTGTACGCCTTGCGACTGGTTCCGAGCACCAGTAACGGAACGTCCTGGACCGTGGTCCCGGGTATGCACGGGACCCACTGTAAACATTGTTCATTGATACCCCCTTTGGTTTCCAATAACAGCCTCGATTTACTCATATGTGGATGTATGTGTGCTGGGACGCTATTACACATACCTAGACATATGGATAGAACGAGTAATAAGTATAAATATTAAAAATGGTAGCAATAGATTTATTTAGGTCTTATCACTTTCATTTTATGTCTCCATTTCATGCTTACTGTACATGTACACTCGACACAGCTCTTGATACTTAATACTGTTTTAATCATATCAATAAACATATACCTATCTCTACACGATACTTGGCATTCACTTGTCTATTTGTTAGGGAGTTTCTGACTCCCCTGGACTTGCATGTTCAGATTCTGAAGCTTGGATTGAAGCGGAGCCATCCACCGAAGATCAAGCTTATCTCTCGGAGCAGGCTGACTTGTCTTAGTTCCTTCTGTTCCTGAATCTTCCTGCAAGCTCGGGGATCTTCTTCTCAGCCCGTGAGCATCTTTTTTCTGTACAAATTATAATTCTTACTTTTGTACCTGGCTGTGATATAATGTACATGTACCAATATATCACGTTCTGTGGTTACTTTGTAATCTTTAAGTTGGAATGTATATATACCACGCATTTCTGTACTCGGATTCCTTCTTGTGCTAATGCTTAGCGTATATACGTGAGGGTATTTCTGACCTATGTATATATGTCGCAGTAGCGTCTCCGTACCCGCCGGATCGGGGCGTTACAGGTTGATATCAGAGCCCAGGCTCTCACACCTACAGTACAACCAAACTGCAAATTAATGAGATCTTAATTTGCAGTTAGAATACATGAGTTTCGGTTATACATTTCAACTACAATATACAAAGTTATCCATTTCTTCTTGATATTCCTTCCCTTTATTCCTAAAGTCCATCTATCTTTTGCTTTAACTCCTCTTTCCAGACATCTTTTACCAACATAGATATGGATAGAAGTGCAGGACGTAACAACTCCAGGTAACCACAGGACGGGCCCGTAGGGGGAAATGCAGATATTCTTAGGGTTATCCAAAATATGGTGGAGAATCAACAAAGCAGAGAGAACTCCTTCGGCAAGGCTTGATAACAGCTCCTCAGGAACGGAGGCCGGGCAACGTGTCAGACTTCAGGCGGTTGCAGCTGGCAATATTTACAGGGGAGAGAGACCGCTAGATGCCGAGCAATGGCTAATCGACACCACGGACCTCTTGATGGCAGCACGGGTTCCAGAGGAAGATCAGGTGGAGGTCGCCAAGATCCAACTCAAGGATGTGACTAGAAACTGGTGGCTAGCTGAAGAAGCAAGACTGGATAAACCCATCACTTGGGACCCGTTTTCTAAAATCTTTTATGATAGATTCTTCCCTACAACAACTCAGAAGGAGATGGAAGAGCAATTCATCCGAGTTCAACAATGGAATCGATCTGTTGATGAATATGCTGCTGAGTTCTTAAGGCTGAGTCGTTTTGCTCCGTATATGATAGCGGACGAAGAGAAACGGGCAAACAGATTTCAGCAGGGCTTGCAAATGGATATTCAAGTCCTTTTGATACCCCAACAGCTAAAAACATATTCCCAATTCCTCACTATAGCTCGAGAGGTGGAGCGAGGACTGGAGAAAAAGAATCTTAATCAGATGAGGAAACAGACCATGAAGAGGCCATTCCAGCAACTAGGCTGAGGAGGTCCAGTGAGAGCGGCAAAAGCCCCAATGGTTAGAAGACCATTTTGATCAGCCCCTCTTTAGATAACTCAACTACTTCCTATATGTGATTATTGACAGAGGACAGGCCACACGCATCAGGAGTGCCGTAGGGCAAATGGATTATGACTAGCGTGTGGATCTGGGGATCACACAATAGAAGGCTGTCCCCATAAGAGAACTGGGATAATAAACTGAACCCTAGTGGCACCTCCAGTAGCCATTGGACAGAGGAACCCAGGACTAGTGGTTAAGAGGGCCCGTCTCCCTCCACAACAACAGGTTTTTCGCCCAGCTCCGAGGGGAGGAAGAACAACAGCAGGTCGTGGAAGAGGACGGGCCTACAACTTGACAGCGGAAGAGGCCCAAACTTCTGGGGAGGTGGTAACAGGTAAGATTATGGTGCACTCTAAACCTGTCTTAGCCCTCTTTGATTCTGACGCTTCTCATTGTTAAATATCAGATAGTTTCGCTGCTTTACACTCTATACCTGTTGAATATTTAGATCACCAGTGGGAGATTAGTACCGGTAATGGGGTAGTCATCTCTAATAGAATTTGTGTAGATTGTCTGGTGGAACTGTGTAACAGGACATTAGCAGTGGATGTGCTCGTACTAGATACTAAAGGGCACGACGTAATCTTATGCATGACTTGGCTCAGCAAATACCATGCGGTTATTGATTGTCAAAACAAGAAAGTTATTTTCAGAATACCGCTTCAGCCCGAGTTCCAATTTGAAGGAGAACATATACCTGCCAAGGGAAAAGCACAGATGACTACTGTTGAAATCCAAGAAAAGGGAGTACCAGTTTGGAATGAGCTTTCAGAAGTATTTTAAAGAGATCTCAGGACTTCCACCCGATAGAGTAATTGAGTTCTCCATTGATATCATTTTGGGCACAGTCCCAATATCTAAAGCCCCATACATAATGGCACCCACTGAGTTAGAAGTTCTAAAGAGGCAGTTATAGGAACATTCTGACAAGGGATTGATTAGACCGAGTACTTCACCATGGGGAGCTCCGGTACTATTGGCCAACAAGAAAGATGGTGGTAAGCGGTTGTGTATAGACTACAGAGAATTAAACAAAGTTACCATCAAGAATAAGAATCCCTTACCAAGAATTGATGATCTTTTTGATCAACTTCATGGGGCCCGAGTGTTTTCGAAATTGGATTTACAGTCAGGTTATCACCAACTAAAAGTGAAGAAAGAAGATATTCCGAAGACAGCATTCCGAACTCGCTATGGTCATTTCGAATTTCTAATCATGCCCTTCGGAGTGACCAATGCTCCAGCTGTCTTTATGGATTTGATGAACCGAGTTTTCTCGCCATATTTGGACCAGTTTGTCGTGGTGTTCATCGACGATATCTTAATATATTCTAAGAACGACAGAGAGCATGCAGAACACTTGAAGATAGTGCTACAAACTCTCCGGTAGGAACAACTTTATGCTAAGCAAAGCAAGTGTGAGTTCTGGTTAGACCATATAGCTTTCTTGGGTCATGTAGTTTCAGAAGAAGGAATTTCAGTTGACCTTAGCAAAATTCAGGCAGTCAAAGATTGGCCAATCCCAAGGACAGTAACAGAAATTAAAAGCTTTATTGGATTAGCCGGATATTACAGGAGATTTGTCCAAGACTTTTCCAAAATCGCAGCCCCATTAACAAAGCTCACCAGAAAAGGAGAAAGGTATCAATGGTTAGAGGAATGTACTACAGCATTTGAACAATTAAAGGAAAGACTAATTTCAGCTCCAATCTTGAAGACTCTCTCAGGAACAGGAGGGATGGTTATATATAGTGATGCATCCGGAAAAGGCCTAGGATGTGTATAATGCAGCATGGTCATGTCATAGCTTATGCATTTAAACAATTGAAATCACATGAGAGAAATTACCCAACCCATGACTTAGAACTGGCGACGGTAATATTTGCATTGAAGATCTGGAGACACTACCTTCTAGGGGACAAAGTATTGATCTATACTGATCATAAGAGTCTTAAGTATATCACACACAGAAAGAATTAAGCATGAGGCAAAGGCGATGGCTTGAATTGATGGCCGACTATGACATAGACTTACAATACCATCCTGGTAAGGACAATACAGTCCCAGATGCATTAAGCAGGAGACCAGAGAACAAAGTATTATTACAACTTACTCAACAGAAGGAATTGCTTCAGGAAATCATAAAGTTGGACTTAATGCTAATACAAGGAGCTGATGAGTCAAGTCAAATAATGACCATCCAGATTCAACCAACCCTGATAAGTGAAATTAAGGAAGCCCAAAAGGGAGACCCCAGATTACAGAAATTTAGGGCTCAAGTAGAAGCTGGATTAAGGACAGATATCTGTATTCATTCGGATGGTGCACTTTATTTTGGTAACAGAATCTGTGTACCACAAGGGAAAGTTCGGCAGAAAGTTTTGGCAGAGGCTCACAGTTCAGCTTATTCCATACACCAAGGAGGAAATAAAATGTATCAAGACTTGAAGCAGAAGTTTTGGTGGAATGCCATGAAGAGGGAGATAGCCCAGTATGTGGCAAAATGCTTGGTTTGTTAGCAAATAAAGGTAGAACATCAGAGAACAGCTGGACTTCTACAACCATTACCGATACCCGAATGGAAGTGGGAACATATCACCATGAATTTTGTTACAGCTCTACCCCACAATCCTAAGGGTAACAATGCAGTATGGGTAATCATTGATCGCCTTACAAAAGTAGCTCACTTTCTACCTTTCAGAGTAGGTCAATCGATAGAAGTTCTTGCTAATAAATATATGAAAGAATTTGTTCGTCTGCATGGAGTCCCAGTTAGCATCGTGTCAGTTAGAGACACGAGATTCCGATCACATTTCTGGGAAAGTCTCCAAGAAAATTTAGAAACTCGTCTGAAATTCAGTACGTCATATCATCCTCAGACAGATGGACAATCTGAACGAACTATCCAAATCCTTGAAGACATATTACGAGCCTGCATGGTAGAATTTAAAGGGTCATGGGAAGACTATATTCATTTGGTAGAATTCTCTTATAATAACAGCTATCAGGCCAGTATCAAGATGGCTCCATTTGAAGCATTATATGGCATAAAATGCAGGTCGCCAATATGTTGGGATGAAGTCGGCGAAAGAAGACTTATGGGACCAGATATTCTAGTTCAGACAACAGATAAAGTCAGAATTATCAGAGATCATCTCCGGGCAGCACATAGCCGACAGAAGAGTTGGGCAGACACTAAGAGAAGACAGTTGGAATTTAGAATAGGTGATCATGTATTTTTTAAGGATATCACCAATCAAAGGGGTAATCCGATTCGATACTCGTGGAAAACTTAGTCCGAGATACATCAGCCCATTTGAAATTTTGGATTGTGTGGGAGATGTGGCTTACCGATTGGCATTGCCACCATCTTTGAAGGAGTATATAATGTATTCCATATATCACAGTTGAGGAAGTATGTCAAGGATGAGAGTCATATTCTAGATCACTCAGAAATAGAACTACAACCAGATTTATCCTACAAGGAGCAGCCGATGGCCATTCTGGATAGAAGCCTCAAAACATTGAAAAATCGGGCAATACCATTGGTACTGGTTTCTTGGAATAGGCATTCCCCAGGAGAAGCAACGTGGGAACGAGAGGATATTATTCGTGAACGTTACCCCCAACTCTTTACATCTTAGTTGGTGAAATTCCTTACCCCTATTCCTTTCTACCTTCACATCCCCATTATTAAAATTTCGAGGACGAAATTTTTGATAAGGTGGATGGATTGTAACACCCCATCCTCAGAATACGTACTCAGCTATGTGTCCTGATTTTTTGAGCGTATTTTCTTATTTTCTGTTATCTAAATTCTTACTCATGTAGCAGTACGGCATGATTTGACCTTTTTGGTATTTAGATTTAACTGATTTCAGTTTCAAATAATATTTTTTAATATTCTAGATTTTTCATGATTTTCTGAAATTTTTCTAAATTAAATTGTAAATCTTCAAAACCGGTGTCGACTAGTGTCGTTGACTGACTCTCAGATTTTTAATTTACAAACATAATTGAAAATCTAGAAATGACTTTCACATTATTTCTTAAAACCACATTTTCTATCAAAATGAATTTTTTGAGAATTTTTAGAATTTATCAAAATCCGGCCTACACGGTGTAGACACCGTCCACAGTGGATTCTAAGATTTTAATTTTGAAAACAGAATTGAATTTCTGAAAACTGATTTCACCAAAAATCTTTAAATAATATTTATTATTTTTCAAAATTTTTGGAAAACTTTTTAAGATACTTCATTTTTCGGGCTTTTCCTGAGTTTCTGGTGTTTTCTCAGATACAGGAATTCTATCCGGATATTTTACTTTTTCTCTCTCTTTGCTTGACACGAGACCCACCAAATCTCGGTTCAATATTTAATGCAGAGACTCTCTCCATTCCGCATTTAATGTTATGTCCTTCAAAAGAAATCAACTCTGATTTAGTCACCATGCCTTTTTGTCTCTTCTGAAACGCGATCTTGCGTTTTCTTTTTTTGGACGCAGCATCAATCTCCGCATCCAGATTTGGTTGCTCAGACGCGGGCTTCATTAAATGGAGACGCAAGTCTCCATTTGTGCGTCTCTTTTGTTATGAGAAGATGGCAAACTTGTAATAATAAACTTTTCCCTTACATATAAAAACACCCACTTTCCTTCTCTCCCTTTCATTTTTCTTTCCTCTTTCTTCTTCCAGCCAACGTCCAGCACCCAAAAAAAATAGCCTTGCCTTTCCTTTGGCCGGCCAACCCCCTCCATTCTCCATCTCCTCCACCACCAACTTCTTCTACCATTTTCTCTACCACTTTCTCCTCCATCTCCTCCTTCATTCTAATAACAACAACAACATCTCCACCACTTCTTCTTTCTCTTTTCCACCAAGAAACTCGCTTCCCCCATTAACTTCTCCACCTTTCCATCACCACCTACACCACCTTAGCCACCACCAACTACACCAATATCTCCTCCTCAGCGAGCTCTTCCATTCTAGCCAACTCGTCGCTCTCCGAAACATCGTTTGTAAAACTCCATTTTTCCCTTTTGAACTACACTTGCACCCTCTAGATTTCCTGGGCTTAGAGCTTTGGCCTTCTTCTCCGGCCAACTCCGGCCGCCCCCAGCAAGGTCCAGCCGACCAACCTTCCCTTTCCCTTCTTTTCTTTCCTTCCTTCTCTTTTCTTTCATTCCTTCTTTCTTTTCTTTCTTTCTTTCCTTCTTTCCTTTCTTCCTTTTTCTTTCTTTTCTTCTCTTCTCTGATTTTCCCCTTATCCTTGCGTCTCCCCCTTTTTTCTCTGACTCCCACATCCCCCCTCTCACTCTTTCCCTGTGTCTCTCTCACATCTCCCTGTCTCTCTCTTTCTCTCCAGTTTTAAAACGCGGAGCTCACCTACGTCCAAGCACATCTTTAACGCGATCATCGCGTTCATGTATTAACGCGACGCGGAGCACGTACTCGCGTCTGTGTTCTTCCTGTGTTATAAACGCGGGTCTCAGACCCCGCGTTTGTGGCATCAACGCGGCGCAAACCCCCCGCATCTGCGACCCCTGCGTCTTCATTCTCCCTTTTTTCTGATTCATCCTTCTCCTCCTCTTTTTTTATATAATATTGGTTACTGAGTGCGTGGTTACCCAGACTCTGGAGCTTGGGATTTCTCGGTGTTTTCTGAAGTTTTAGGCGAGTGTTCTCGCTTTCCTTCGGATTTCCTGCTACGTCATGTTGACTAATATTATATTATTTTCCTGGCACACTTGCATGTATCATGCTATCACTTGTCGCCTGCCTAATATCAACTCTCAGGCATATGTCTCATGGCACCTGTTATGCTACTACTTGATACTCGCCTCGTTATGACATATTGATACTTGGCTTAAGATTATCATATTTACAGGAATCCTGTATTATATACAGTGACTTGAAATTTTAATACTCATGTACTTTTGAACTCCTGATCTTGTCATGCACTTGCTTTTCCGTGAATTGATAATTACATAATAAATCATAAAAAGGAACCACTTGAATCGGGTCGGGGGAAACTTGTGGCTATCAATATATGTTCGTGTTTACAGTGGTGCTAGGTATGTTGTGCAACTAAAACTTCCGGTCTGACCTGTGGGCCTCCAGGCGACCGAGGGGACTGCTGGCTCCCTCATTCCTGGTACCATCTTGATAAGGGCATTCTATAAGACCCTCCTGTACGACTTGCGGCTGGTTCCGAGCACCAGTAACGGAACGTCCTGGACCGTGGTCCCGGGTATGCACGGGACCCACTGTAAACATTGTTCATTGATACCCCCGTTGGTTTCCAATAACAGCCTCGATTTACTCATATCAGATGTATGTGTGCTGGGACGCTATTACACATACCTAGACATATGGGTAGAATGAGTAATAAGTATTGTAGGCTGTCCAAAAGTTACTGGAGGACAAGCCATTGAAAAGCAAAGTTTCAAGCTCTAGACGCGAGGGACTATCACCCGCGTCTCAGTATCAAGGCGCGTTGGCTCGACACCCGCGTCTCAGCATCAAGGCGCGTTGGCTCGACACCCGCCTCTCAACATCAAGGCGCGTTGGTTCGACACCCGCGTCTCAACATCAAGGCACGTTGGCTCGACACCCGCGTCTCAGCATCAAGGCGCGTTGACTCGACACCCGCGTCTCAGCATCAAGGCGCGTTGGCCTGACACCCGCGTCTCAAGCCTCAAGACGCAAAGGTCTAAAACCCACGTCTCAGTTATAACCGCCTTGGTTAAGGGACCAATCACTGCCCACACGTAAGGGAAATCAGCCCCCATCGTGGCATGTCTTCAGCAGGCACGTGGGTTAGTTACCGCCCATGTAGCGGGGAAGTTGGCCCTCATTGTGGAGCGTTTTCAGGGGGCACGTTCACCCCTAGGACCTCTATAAATAGCCTCGTTTACTATGAGGTCGAGGCAATCGGCAATCAGAAGGAGAAATCGGAGAGAATCAATCAGGCGAAGAGAGACAGAGGGCGATACAGAGAGAGAAGAAGCAGATCAACTCTTCAGCAAGTTCGCTGCGTACGAGCTAGCTTTCGCCTACCTTCTCTTTTAGAGTTTTGGTAGACAGAGCTGTGTCACTCTTTCTACCGGCCGAAGAGGAGATCCCTGAAGGACGGTCATCTGGTCAACGAAGAACAAGATTCACTCTCCACCGCCACATGAAGAACCCAGCCTTAAACAAAGGGGGAATACAAGATTCAATATTCTCCCTCCCTTGTAACCGGAAAGAACAGTTTTTGTTGTAATCCTTTTCATTTGATTCAAGGAAAACTTTTACTACAATCACTGTCTCCCTCTTTCCGGGGTCATACAAGAGATGGCGACTCCGCTGGGGACTACGTTTGTCACTGAGGAGCAAATAGTGGCGCAAGATGACGTCCACTATAAGGCGAAGATGGTCGAATCGCTCGTTGTTGAGTTCGACCAGGCGAAGTACGAAGAGTTTCTCTCTTATGGCTCCAAGAGCCCAAAGACCCGCGTCTGCCGCCGGTCTCGACGGGGAATGGCCTCGAGGCCCATCTGTGGCTTTCTCGAGCTCCCCTGCTGCCGACTGTGCAAAGCAAGGTACCCGCGCCAACGCCTCTCAGAAGGCCCGCGTGGTCCCAGGCACATCTGCCTTTGCGACCAACCGCGTCACACAGAACACCCGCGTCAGCGTCTCTCAGGAGACCCGCATGGTCAAAATCCCTGGTGTCCAGCATCAGGATGTCGTTGGTCTCTCTCCACCTCCTCGACGCAATCGAAACGCTGAGCGTCGACAGAGGAGACGTGCGCATCAGCTGCAAGTTGGAACCGTTGGTTATCCAACTGAGGCTGGACACGACGTAGTAAATCGCGCCTTGCCCGCGCCGCGTACAGTACGTGAAGTCCGCGTTTGGCGCCCCAAACGCGAGATTTCTTCAGTTAGGTCCTCTGAGGACCAACTCAACAAACGCCAAAATGAGACCTCTGCGCCTCGTCAAGCACAAGAGGCATAAGCCTATAGGCGTGGGGCTCAACAGCCCATCCTCTCTCAAGTGTCTCTGCCCCGACGCACCAAACAGCAACGCGACAAGCGCGTTTTGTCTCAACAGAGACGCCAGACGCGCGCTGAACAGCTGCGGCGCAAGAACCGCGTCTCTGATGCCTGCGTCCAGGCTGTGCAGCACATGGATGCCTCCCGTCTTCGACGTTGCGAGGCTAATCTTTTCAATCCCCCTCCCATGGATTTGAGGGATTATCTGATGAAGAAAAGAAGTGCCAATCAGGCCACTTCATCGTGTTGCTGCCAACGGCTCATCCATATGCTCTCTGAGTGCCGTTGCGGATCAGGCGTACACCAGCAGTCTTTAGTCAGACAGCTGACCCTGATTCCTCTGTCAGCTAAAAGAAGACGCTCCCACAGAAGGAGAACCTTCTCTGACGTTGAGTACCCGGAGCTCACTGCGAATATGACAAGCAGGAGCAAGGGAAAATAACTTGCAGTCAGCTCAGACGACTCCGAGTCTGACTCTGAACCGGAAGGGGTGTATCGACACACTCGCACCCGGACTGGGGCCATTCCCCCAATTGACTATAATGCCTTAGCCCATGGCATTAATGATTCTCACTCCGCCGTAGCGCAATCAAGGGCTTCAAACTCTTCCGTCGAGAAAGAGACCTCCGCCTACATGACAGGCACTCATAAGGAGACGACTAAACGTTTGGAGCAGATCCAGAAGGCACAAATGGATATGATTCTTGCTCAGCAGGAATCTATCAACTCTCTCAAGCAGGCGATTGGACAGCTGCTCGAAGACAGGAGGAGGTCCCCTCCTAAAAAATCAAAGGGCAAAGGGAAAAAGGGAGAAAGCTCATCTTCCGAACCTTCTGACGAGACGCGGCGATCTACTTCCGGCTCGTCCAAGTCCTCGTCGCAAGTAAAAGGCGACCAAGACCAGGGAAAGGCTCATGTTAAAAGAATGAGTCAACTGGAGCGACGCCTCGAGGCCCTTGCCAATCGCAAAGACCTCCAAGAAGTAGGAGTGGTCCGGCCCTACCCGGCTGAATGGGACTTGGTTCCGTACCCGCCCAAGTTCAAAGCTCCAACTCTTCAAGCCTTTGATGGGAAGGGGTCACCCAACTAGCACATCTACTACTTCAAATCTCAAACCGGGAATGTAGTAGATAATGACGCCATCCTGGCACGCCTGTTCATCGGCACCCTGAAAGGGTTGGCCTTTGAATGGTTTATGAAGCTCCCAGAAGGTTCTATCAAGAATTGGGGCGATTTGGAGAAGCTCTTTTTAACACGCTTCTTCGAGGATGATTCCGAAGTCACAATGCCAACCCTTTTGGCTACCAAACAGCGAAAAGGGGAGTCCGTCAAATCCTTCGTGGAAAGATTTCGGAACATGGCACTCCGGTGTCCAAGCGGTATGACCCAGGCCACCCTGGTGGAAACATGCCGCCACAATCTCCAAACCTCACTCCTTGCTCAAATAGGAGTTGCTGAAAGCCGCACCTGGAAGCAATTAGTCCAACAAAGTGAACAGGCTGAGGAGATTGTCGCCCGCGTCAGAGCAGAGGAAGGTAAGCCTAGGCCGGAAAGGTCGACAAGGCGTGCGCCGGACACATCCCTCCAAACAAAGCGGAAGGATAATTTAGCAACGGAGACCAAATCTCCCGCCAAATCTCAATCAGGCAAGGCGAGTGGCTCTTCAAGCCAGCCACGCGCCAACAAGCAATATTCCTTCAAGGAGGAACATGTCGATTCGCTCTTTAAACTACTCAACAAGAGCAACCGACTGAAGCTCCCTGAAGCTCGACGCCCAGAGGAGGTCGGCAAGACCGACAATCCCAACTACTGCATGTATCACAAGATGTTGGGACACCCCACCAAAAGCTGCTACATCTTCAAGGACATCCTTCAGGCTCTGATTGACGCGGAGGTGTTAAAGCTCCGACCAGAGCAGAAGAAGGTGACGGCTAATGTGACGTCCGTTCTCCAGTTCGGGAGACAACCTCCAACGCCTGCGGGGGTAACTCCTGTTCCGAAAGGAGAGCTGAGAGTGGTCAACACAGACCCTCACCAGCAGCAAGAGAAAGGCTTGGTACCCGTCCCTACACCTCAAGGGGAAATCATGTGGGTCCACCCTGACCTTGTCAATGAGCAGCAATGGACTACTGTGACCAACAGGAAATCCAAAGGCAAGGCAAAAGCCTCATCCTGCAATGTAGTGGGTGCCTCCTCTCGAGAAGCGGAGACTGATATCCCTTCACTGACCGACTCAGAGGAGGAAACGATAGTCTTGGCCGCAGAGCCCAACCAACTGATGGCGGGAACCCGTTCAGGACAGGCGTACTTGAAACAGTACGACGAGACGACAGTAGCCCCTCCACAACCAACTGCGGAGCCAGTCAGGCCCTCCACAAAGCCACCCGTGGAGAAGCATAAGGCGACTCGATTTTCTCGAGCCCTTCAGAAGGGCATCGCGGAAGGATCTACGGCACCTTACCGCTTTGATGTCCTGGCTCAGTTGGCCAACATTCCGGCACGCATTACCTTGTATGAACTTCTTAGACTATCAAAGTTGACCAGGGAAGCTCTGCAAGAAGCTCTGGCAAATGCTGAGGTCTTCATGACCCAGGTGCCGAAGGAGGAAGATGTAGAGGATTGCCTCCACACCTCCCAGAATGCCCCATGCATCACCTTCACGGCAGATGATATGCAGGTGAAAGGAAAGAATGATCGAGCCCTGTACTTCACAGGGTATATTGGATCGTCCGAGGTGAACCGCATCCAGGTAGACCCAGGGTCCGCGTTGAGCATCATGCCTCGCCGGGTCATGCAACATCTCGGCATTCCTACCCATCATTTGAGCCCCACCCAGACAACTATCTATGGGTTCAATGCCAACCAGACCCGTCCGATGGGGAAGATCAAGCTCAGGTGTCAGATTGGAAGTCTCAAGTCGAAAGTGACATGCTACATCATCGACGCTGACACTTCCTACAATCTATTGCTGGGACGACCGTGGATCCACCGCAACTCCATCGTTCCCTCTACTCTCCACCAAGTCATGAAGTACATTGACGGAAGTGGAAATGTGCAGACGTTGATCGCCGAAAGGCATCCGTTCAAAGGGGTCGAGAATTATTTCACCGACTCTTTGTTGTACCAAGATCCGGTGGAGACGGATGAAGCCCCACAACCAGAGGAGCCAGACTCTGGTAA
>JAVJIF010018447.1:0-93980 GCA_038442645.1 Agave tequilana
GACCCATTATTGCTTACCCTTTCTGAAAAACGAAAAGGAAAATAGAGAAATTCATCTTTTCCTTTTCTATTCTTGACCGCCTTAACCAGAAATTTCTAATAATGACGTTTTTAATTTGATGAGTTTTCACAATTAAGCCGATAAGTCCCTTTGTAAATGAATTCTGGATTCTATTTTATTATAATTTCAAAGCCTCTACCGATATTTATGCCTCGATCATCAATTCAGGCAAATAACGTTACAAAAGTTGAAGGTTAGGCAATCAATTTTGGAATATAAGTTTTACTCCTTAACAAAAAATCTTGTAAATTTCTTCTTTGGTGATTTTGAGTTTTTTGTTCTATGTATTTGATTTCAATTTTGGATATTGATGTAGGTTTCTTATTTGCCTTCCTAACAAGATTATTATTGTCAGTAAGATATCAAAGCGATAATTTAAATTTCGTTTCAGTTGAAATCAATGCTTTCAACTTGGATTTTTCATAAGATTATAAGAGTAAAGCAAGAGAAAAGAGGAGCTTAAGAAATTAGAATTTGTTCACCTTGTAGGTTGTAGCTTGAGATCGAGCCTGAAGTGTGATTGCTATTTTTTCATTAAAATTTTATTTTTATATATCTTTATAATTCACTATCTTATTTGCTTTCCAATTCCTTATTTGATCTCGTGCTTAATTTTTTATTTTCTTCGTTTAAATTGTTTCTTTTGTTTTTCTTTTTTCCCTAGATCCTATGTATTTTTATTTTATTTTTCAGCGTGTTTTCAAAGTTTTTCCCTAATTTCCTTCTTGTATCTTCCAATACTATTTTAATTTTTAATTTTCTTTTTTCAAAATTTATTCTGTATTTTCTCTAAATATTTCATTTTCCTTCTTTCCATATTTTTCAAAATATTACGATTTTTTTATTTTTTTCTTTTTTCCAATCATTTTTTCTTTTTCCTCCATGATTTATATTTTTCTTTACAACGTTTTTTTATTATATTTATTTGATACTTAAATCTAAATAAGTTTGTTCAAAACATTTCCTTTTCTTTGTTATTGTATTTAAAGTTTTCTCTTCATATTTAAAGAATTTCTTCTTTTTTTTATAAATTTGTCTTCCTTTTTGTTTTAGATTGTTTTGCATTTCCCCCCTTCATTCTTTCTTTTTTGTGAAATTTTGCAACTTTCTTTCCAGTTACATTTCTATACTTTTGTTTTTTTATTATTTTTCATATTTCTATATATTTTCACTTTATTCTTTTTCAATAATTTATATTTTTTTCTAGAGTTTTCTTCCTTTCAAAAAAAATCTTTGTTTCTTTAATTTTAGTTATACCTTCTTCTTCCTTTTTTTTTTGGTTACATTCTACTATTTTTCCATTTTTTAAAGATTCAATTCACTTATTTTTGTTTTCTTTAATTTTAGTTATACATTCTACTAAATCTTCCTTGCGGTTTGCTGGATTTATAACTCCAAGGCTGTGAACATCCAGGCATGGGTCGCATCTCACAAACTCATCCTTTCTCATAACGACCCAAGCATAGCCAAAAGTAATAGCTTGTTTCCCATATTTTGATCGATCATAAATAGTTTTTGTCAAGCATGATCTGTTTTGCCCACTATTTCTTTTATTTGTCCACTTTGTAATGTTTATGTCCATGTTTTTCTCTTGTTGTGCGCAACTTTCTTAATCTGTCCACCATTTAAATTTTTACCCACATTTATAATTTTTTGTCCAATATGTTAAGTTTTTGTCCACGTTCTGATTATGTGCCTTTAAATTTTATTGTTTTCTTATATACAAACAACACTTATAGGATACACAACAACTAGATAATGTATTGGACCAGTCCCTCTGCTATTGGTCCTATCGGTGGTCAACACGTTTGGTTGGCAGAAAAGATGGTGAATAACACCATCCATATCCCTGCTTGGTGGCATGATTGTATTCGTGGTGTTCACCAACAATCTGGCAGTGTAAAAAAGTAAGGCTCACGCTGATCTACTATTCTATTGTGAAAATTTTAGTTTATAAATTTGTGCTAAATGATAAAATAAGGATCAATATTAAATGCTCAAAGAAGAATGACAAAGGTTGCAATGAAGGGTCTGTGCATCAAAGATGACACACAACACTAGATTTGCTATTAAAATCCACAATCCTGACATGTGATGGAGGCATAGATCCTGATGGGCACATGAAAGCATCGAAGAAATAGGTAGCATCTATCGTTCAAAACAACTCAAGTATCGTCCAACATACAGAGCTTGTGATGCTAGAAAAAAATTCAAAGCTCCATATGGGTGACGCTTAAGTACGACAAAGTTGGTAGGAAAAGAGTTGGCGCAGAATGAGCTTTATGAACTGGCAAGACACTCTTATGATTCACTGTGTGGTACGTGATATCTAGCCACCTTTTACGGTTTTTGTAAATTTTGTCCACTTTATGTAAAATTTACCGACTTTATTTATTTTATGTCCACTTTATGCAACGTATGTTCACTTTACTTAATTATCATCCACCTCCTGCATAATACCATCCTTACATGCAATTATGTCCACCTTGCTTAATATTACGTACCGAGCAGGTATAAGTAGAAAGTTGAAGACGAAATCATGTAGTTTCATTGTTTGGAGAGTGAAAACAGCCGATTCACAAGGCTCTATGTAGCTTATGTTGCTCGCGTAATAGATTTTTTCTACCTCTTGCAGATCTCTGATATTTTTGGACAATATCTTTTTCAAGAATCGTTACAAGGGCACGCTTTTAGTTTCTATTGTTTGGTGGGGGAAATTGAAGATCAAGGAGTAAATTCTTTATTTGATAGTAAAGAAAATTACAGCGGATCAATAATCCTCTTAAAAGAGAGGGGAGATATTCAAGCTCAGATATCCTCTTTGTTTAAAGCGGGTTATTGATGTGGCGATGGAAGGTGAATCTTATTTTCCGTTGACCGGGTGAACGTCAGGACCTCTTGGGAATCCTCTCTTTGGATAGTAGACGAAGTAACACAGCTTCTGTCCACCAAGGATCTCAAATAGATTGTAGGCAAAAACGAACTTGTACGCAGCAAGTTGTTAGAAGAGCTGAACTCTCTCTTTCTTTTCAGCTGGAAGTCTTGGTGCTTCTACGTCTTACAACCGAAGTTCTTTGTTTACCATGAATTTTCCAACCTCTTTTTCATAGCAAACTAGGCTATTTATAGAGGTTTCAGGAGGTAAACATGACCCCTAAAAACACTCCATAATGGGGGTTAACTCCCTCATTACGTGGGCAGTAATTGACCCAGTAATGAGGACAGTTATAACCGAGATGCAGACTTTGGACCTCGCGTTTTGCCATTGAGGCGATGCTTGAGAAAACACGAGCTTCTAATTCTGCGTCAAGCTTCATGTGAGACGTAGGCTTTGGACTCTTCGTCTTGGTACTGCAATAATGCTGAGACGCGATTTTTAACCCTCTCGTCTTGGTACTATAGTGATGCTACTGCAGTAATGCTGAGACGCGGGTTTTGACCCTCGCGTCTTGGTACTGTAGTGATGCTACTGCAGTAATGCTGAGACGCGGGTTTTGACCCTCGCGTCTTAGTACTGTAGTGATGCTACTGCAGTAAGGCTGAGACGCGGGTTTCGACCCTTACGTCTTGGTGTTGTAGTAGTGGCTATGATTAGCCCTGCGTCTGGAGTTTGGACTCTGCTTTTTGATGACTTGTCTTCAGTGATTCTTAGACAGCCTACAGAACCCCCTCCAAAGTTTTCGATATTCCGCGGTTGACTGGGACGGATTTCGAAATACTTTGGACTCTGGTTGAATTCATACTTTTCATGGTTGGACTGACAATCATATGAGATGCCCTGAGCTTGATCCTGTCTGGAATGTGGTCTTCGTGAGTATATTGTAAAACCCTTTGAAGTTACCAGAGATGATCGCGGTGAGTGTCTAGATACGCGGTCCAGACCTCCTCAGTGCTCTTAACTGGTTGTTGATGTACTGTTGAACCAGGGGTAAACAGTCGTCTGCTTGTGCCAGTGTACTGTTGAACTGATTGCAGAAGTAAAGACTGGATGCGAATCTTATAGACGCAGGGGTCATGTGCTTTAGAGACGCAGTCCTTACTTGGAGTGGGAACGCATCTATTAATTCGCTTGAAGAAACGCAGCTTTCATCTGCAGTAGAGACGCGGTTTTAGGCTCCTCAAGAATGACGCGCGAGTCTCAGCTGGTTGATAAAGACGGACTCAACAGAGACGCGACTCTGGTCCTTTGAGAGGGCGCAAACTCAGGCTGTACTGAGTCATGATTGAGACGCGAATGTCATCTGCAGTGGAGACGTGGTTTTGGGCCCTCAAGAATGACGCGCGAGTCTCAGTTAGTTGATGAGGACGTGGCTCTGATTCAACAGAGACGCGACTCCTGGTCCTTTGAGAGGGCGCAAACTTGAAGCGCGAACCTGCGTTCTTGATAAAAGAGACGCGGTTGTGGACTCTTCAGTAGGAATGAAAGGAACGCAGCCCTCGGGTTTATGAAAGGTCACGGACTTGTGGACACGACCTTTGAGTCTGCGCCTGACGCCGCTTCCTAAGCGTTACATGCAACCCATCTTAAAGATCTTGTTGGATCTTTTAATGCCAAGGCGACGTTGACGATTGGGGACTTGTGTCCTTCGACGTTTCCCGAAGTGGCAATCCACGCGTCAACTCCTCACTGGACTTGTTGTTCGAGCGGGAATTAAGGCTGATGGCTTTGATTTTTATGCCATTAAGTGTAAGCCTTATGGCTTGCCTATAAATAGGCTTCATCCCCTTAACAGCCCATTATCTAAACTGTTTCTCTTTGAGAGCATGCTGCCTGAAGGTCTACGTCTTGATTTGTCCTTCTTCCCTTTAAGGGGATATGTTTCAATGAACAGTAAGAACTTAAAGCTTCCACGCTTTCCTTTAATCTTTTTCAAAGATTATCACTGTCAATTGATTTCAAGATCAAAAAGCATCGCCTTAAGAACTTTTTACGACCACGCCTTGATGCATAAAGTTCAACTTCTAGAGAGTTCTTCTTCGGCTAGGAACCACTTGTCGCATGAATTACTCAATCCCGCTGAGTTTCTATTTTCTTGTCCCTTGAAGAGATTCGATCTCTTAATCTCTCTTGAAGTCTGACTGCTGCGCCCGTATTCGGAAGTCGCGTCTTTAGACTTCTTGATGAAGCGCGAGTTGATCGACTTTGAACTCTAACTCAGAAATCCTTTGAATGCGAGTGTGATGAACTCTGTACTTGGATATTGAGACGCGAGCTTCGTATACGAAACCCGCGTTTGAGATTCTTGACTTAAAGAATTCTTTTGAGGCCTCTGGACTTGGATGTTGCAACCACTTTTTCTCAACCGCGGGTGTGGCAATTTCTGCGTCTGATCTACATCGCGTCTCGTATCTTGGATGCGGGTCTAAAACCAGACCGCGTTTAGATCTGTGTTGGTTAAATCCGCGTCTAAAGTTCACAACTTCAACCGCGTCTGCCCTTCAGCTTTTATGCTGCTGCCTGAAGAATTTTAAACCTTCTGCACTGGTCATCCCCGCGTCTGAAGTTTACAACTTCAACCGCGTCTGCCCTTACAGTCCTGACTAACAGAATTTTAACCTTTTGGTTTTTGCTTCTTGCAGGTTCTGGCAGTCTCCGTCAGTCTTTCGCATCTTCACTGGGCTCTTGGGAGAATATTTCGGCTAGCGACCTTGTTCGATTGGCGAGCACCGGGAATCAAAGCTCCTGTTCATGGGCGAGGAGGATTCACGTTGTTAAGACAACCGTCAAGGCCTTATTGGATACGACGCACCAGCAATGCCCCGGGTTTATCATGGTCACAGTGGGTATGGTGGTTGTTTTCCATTATGTTTGCAAAGGGGGAAAACTTACAAATAAAAGTTTGAGGAGCTAAATTACAAGTATTCTCAAAAGATTACAAGTAGATCTCCTCAGAGATTCTGGGAAAATGTGCCGATAGGAGTCTGGTCAGCGCGCGACCACTTTGTCCCTTTGACGATGCGAGCGATGAGATTCCCTTCTCGCCTGGTTCGGGGAATCAGAGAACAGAAGGTTGGTAGAACCCTCTTACTGCTTCTCAAAATCGCCTTCAATAAGGAATTCCTTCTCGCCTGGTTCCGGAGATTCCTTGAGAAGAAGGACGACGTTAGGGTATCAACACCCTGATTAGAGAAAGCAATTCTCTAAAAGGTCTCTGAATTGAGAACGCGCGGTGCCTTGTGAAGAAGCCTCTGCATGTGGAGTCCTCCCGTATGCGTGCGTCTCTCCTTGATTCCTCTCCGTCTCTCTGTGTGTGTTCTCCTTGTACCCCTGGCGGGCTATTTATAGGGAGAGCAAGGTATAATCGTCCCTTGAAGATATGGAAACAGATTGAACCGAATCTGTTTAAATCTGGAAAGTGGCCTTGCTGCGAGGCTAGGATTGGCAGGTCGGTTGATCTGATTTGATCCTTTCCATATTGTTAGGAGATTCTCCTTGATCCTCTTACTCGTTTCAAGAGAGTCAAGAGATTGCGGCAATCACCTGCCATATTTAAATCCCGATTGGATTTGATTAGATTGAATCCGATCTCATCAGGAGATTTTGATTGGTCAAAGGTTGACCATAGCAGGCTGATAGCGGAGCTATAGGCAATCCTTAGCGTAGTCCGAAAATAGGCTTTTCGGCGAAGCTGTCAGTTAGCTTCCTGGCGAAGTTGGATGATGCTAGCCTCTCAATCGAGGCTATCTCCTTGGGCTAATGTAATGCTAATGCTAGCATCTTAGACCTGCTGAGGTCTGTTTAGAAACAATCCGGGTTCACTGTTCTGCTTGCTGGATCAGTGGAGTCCAAACCGCTTCCTTATCCCTTGGAGGTGGGTGAAAACTGGTCTTCAGCTCGTCTGTCCCTTGTCTTTTGTAAATGTCAACAAGTTTAGACATCGTTCGGACCAATGAGAATCTTGTCTTTTTTAAGTGTCAACAAGACCCCCTTCAAAGTTTTCGAAAGTCTGCAATAGCCCAGACTTCGAAATACTTTGAACTGCTGTGATGGTGGTGTGGAGTATGAACGTCGCCATGATGGTTGAGTTCAGCTTCGCCTTCAATCCTGCTTTGGGATGAATTCGCCGAAGAATTGCACTGGTTCGCGAGCAGCTTCGCGTCGGGGTAGTTCCGCGCCTGGGCTTCCAAGAAATAAGTTCGCTTTGGAACTCCTGTTGCCTTTTCAAAGCCAACTGCCCTGGGGCGGTTACGAGGAGGATCATTCCTTCTTTGCGCCAATCGAGAGAGATGTTCTCCGATTTGCACGTTTCCAAGGGAGGATATTCCCTTTATTCAAGGCGCCATAAGTGCCTTTTATGAGGGAGACGTTTTCTCCCTTTGCACGGTTCCAAGGGAAAACCGTCCCTTCCATCAGGGCGCAATAAATGCCTTGAATGCGCTCGTGCTTCCACGCTTGAGGTGAGAGTGCTCAGGCCATGGGGCCTATAAATAGGACACTTGAAATTCCTCTGAAGAGAAATGCCTTGCCTTTCTTCTTCTCTTCTCTTGGTTGTGAGAGATACTCAGATCTCTGAATTAGTGGGAAAACCCACTCTGGTTGTCTAACCGGCCAAGGACCAGTAAGTCTTGATCATTCGAAGACTTTACTGCTTTTAAGGAACTCTTTCCCTTGATTTAGCTTTGGCAGCTCGCTTTAGGGATTAGCTTCCCTTGCTCTTCATCTTGCAATTGGCTGCTGCAGAGAAGGATCTCATCATAGCTTTCTGTGAAGCTACCATCTTGGCTTGATCAGTGAAAGATCGTTGCTTGTTAAGTCCGCTGCGCAGGCAGGACTTGGGACTTGGCTTCTTCAATAGTTGAGCCAGTCTTGCCATATTGGTGAATGTTGAGACTGTTTCTCACAAGATCAGTCTGACTTTGCCGTATAGGCGAGGCTAGGACTTGGCGTTTGCTGAACCAGCCCATGGTTGCCGTGCAGGCGAGGCTTATCCTCTGCTTTGACTGAAGTCGGATCACTTTGCCGCCGAAGAATCTGACTTAGTATTTTTGCAGCTCTTTCTGTGCTTGACTGCTAACTTGCTCCAATTTGCCTTTCAGCGAGCTATGCTTGCCAGTCTGGTAACTTGATGGAAGAAGCCATAAAATTGCCTTATGCTTCCCCGGTTGAAGCTTTACTTTTAAGCAGGAGGAACAATTCGGGGCAGCGAATGCGCGTCCCAGGGGCTGTTGGCAGCCTCTTATCCGAGATGATTTGTTCTGAGGTGAGGCTGGTCGCCGCTTCGTCGGAGGTGATCAGTGAGATTACTGACATCGTTGCCGACTTTCAACTTTGGTGGCCTTCGTCGGAGACGATCCACTTCAGGGGAGTGGGCCTCACACCCGTCAGATCCGTGGCATCAAAACTAGTTCCCATTATAGGTGATCTGACGTGTTGGCGGCGATAGGTTTTTATTGCCAGGCTTCAACAAAAAATGGCCTGGCAAGACCTGCCATTTTGTGGAGAAAAATGACCGTGTCCTTGTGGCACCACTGATTACAGCCTTATGCAGGAGGAAGGCCCTTCCTGTCCCGTTGGTCTGGCCTGAGAGCAGATAAAACCGCTTGTATGCCTCAAATGATCTTGTTGGGCAACTGAATGTGTTTGTATGAAACACAACTTTGATGTAATATCAATGTACCCTTGCTTTTGAATCAATGAAAGTTCGTCGTCTGATCATCTGATTTTTGTTTACTTTCACTGAGAATTTGGCCATAGCGGGGCTAAACTGCATGCGTTAAGGACATAGTCCTTTCTTTGAGTGATCTTCGCGAGACTGGCATGTCAGCGCCTTTTTAGAGGGCTAAAGTAAGCCTTTCAGCTAAGTTCTTGAAGGATTGTGCGAAGTCCGCACTTTAAGCCAGGGCGAAGTTAACCCTTAGCGGAATCGAAGCAGCGCTTCTCAGGAAGGCGCTTTGGGCGGCGTTTCAAATTAATTCGAAACGGCGGCATACGCCCTTTTCGAGGCCTCGTTTCAGGCGCTGATTGGCCTATAAAAGCCCGATCGGGCTGAGCAGGAAAAGATCTCCTTTTTCAGAGAAATTTCTATCTCTTCCTCTCCTTCTTCCTCCTTCTTTGCTTCAGAGTTCTTTGAGAACCCTTACATTTCTTTGATGGCGCTCAAAAGACGAGCAGGGAAAGAAGTGGCGACTTCTGCGGCGGAGGGCGCTCCTCCTCCGGTCATCGAGCGACCGATCACCGGTAAGGAATTTTCCTGTCTGATTAGAGAGTGGTCTCCATCTTTTGGAGTCGATACTCGGCTATTAGGACAATCAAATATGATCTGTCCTTATCAGGGAACTCGTTTCCCTTCAACTTCCCTATCTTGCTTGCACCAGGGAAGTAAGAACTGAACAGTTCTTCTTTGGGCTTTCGCACGAAGCCATAACTTGGGCCATCTCCGTACTGTTTGAGGAAAAGGACTTGAATAAGTCCTCTCAGTCATGATGACTTTTGACCATAATGCCCCTTTAATGACGTCAGCCCTTAGGGCTATACCACTTCCTGCTTTAAGCGAAGCTGGCGCTTTGGATATTTTCTGCAAAGATGCAGTCTTATCCATGAAGTGAAGCTTTTTCAAAGCTATCGCCTTGCAGGCCCTGCTTGCTGGGCGAGGCTATGCCTTAGTGAATTTTTTAAGCTTTCGCATCCACTTGATTGGTGAACTAATCATAGCTCATTTCTGTTTTTGCAGTTCATTACGCCTCCGGCCTCCAGAACAGTCTGTTCGGTCTAGCCAGTCGAGTAGGCGGAAGCATCAGCTTGCAGTTCTATGGGCAGGCTTCATTGTTCAGCGAGCCGAGCTCCCTTGTACGGGATACGCTCGTTCAGGGCGGTGGTCCGCAGGCCATGCGGAGCATCTTGACTACGGCTCCTCTTGAAGATATTGACCGTCAGGCTTACAGAAAGCCTGACTTCATGTTCGGGGATGCTGCACCAGATCCCGACGCCAGCTGCAGGCCGGTGAAGGCCAGTGGATCTTCCAGTTGGACGGCGAGAGATTCTATCTCCCGTCCGCTAAGCGACATTTTGCTTTGTCTTCCTTTGCGAGCGCAACTCAGGCTCGGAAGATGGCGTGGGGCGTGAGTCTAAACGCCGAGTCTGTAAGTGTTGGGAGGTTGACATTCCAGTTCGGCTACTCGAGGGCGGGCCATCCTCGTAGCATAATGGGACTATACCCTGGGAAGGTATCGCGGGACCTTCCAGTAGGAGAGAACCCAGCTGCGGCGCCGACCTTTGGCACTCAGTTCTGCGAAGTTGACGGGAACTACCCCGCCACCGATTTCAGGACTCCCGGTTGGGTCCACCCTCCTAGATCGTGCTGGGCGGAGTTGACCAACTATATCCTCACTCATTTTGAGGGGGACTTAGAGAGGTTAAACCTCCATGAGGCCGTCAGGGCGACCTGCTACGGCATTGAGATGAAGGTGGCGTGCTTCTACGCCATCCTTGAGTTGTATTGCCCGGCCTCGGGACTTTCTTCACCCCAGTTGGTGAGTTGGGCATGGCCCTGCATGAGATGCGGGAGATCTCTGCTTTGCCCTTCGGGTCTCTTCCATACGAAGAGTACTTTCCCTGTGAGGCGAGTTGGCTATTCTGGAAAAGCAGGAGCCTGCTCTGCTCGAGACATATCGGGAATTGATGTGCCACTTGCACATTTGTTCCAGCATCCACACTGGTGGCAAGAGTAGCTCGAAGAGCTTAAAGAGCTGGGGGAACTATCTGTTCCCGGACATGAAGAGTGCGCCTGAAGCTGCTCATTGCGGAGTTGCTGAAGAAGACATCTTGGCAAGGATGGAGGTGCATGCTGAAAAGGACATCGTCGTGGCAGAAGATGATGGTCCTCTCGGGAAGGGTGATGTTCTTCGGAGCTTTCACCATCAGGCCCGTCGGCCTATGTCTCGCAAGGCGTTGCTGGCCGGCTTCTTAACCATCTGGTTAAAGAAGTGTGTCGTGCCTTCTTCTTCGGGTGACATCGTCCATCCGACTGTGCTGCTGCCTGCCGTTCGCTTGGTTCATGGCCACCGTCTGGGTCTTCTCCCGGCCATGGTGTGTTGTATTCAGAGGGGCCTTCGTGCACTGACGGAGGCTTTCTGCAGGCCAATGGCGTCAAGGCGGGGGAAGGGTGCCGTCCTGCCTTGTGACGGACCCAATCCTAGGGTAGGTTTACCGTACACCTACTTGATGGCGTGGTTCGCCTTGCACTGTCCCAGTTTGATTGGAGCTGGGGAAGACCCTCCGCAGGGTGTTCAAACGGCGCTTCTCCGTCGCTTTGAAGGCCGTTCGTGGCAGAAAACTTATGTGGCCGAGGCCCGTAAGTTAGTGCGTCGTTATGACGCTTATAGCCTGTTCCGTTGTTTTCCTCGCCTGCGGGGTGCAGGATACAACGAGGAATTCCGTGATGTGGAATCAGGTCGGTCTCCCATGAGTCGGGGTGTTTTCGAGTGGCTGGTCTGTATCCGGCCCTCGCATTTGCTGTACCGGAGTGGGGATACCTGCTACATGGAGCCCTACGTCCCGAGCCGGTTTGCCCACCAATTTGGGTATGACCAGTTGTATGTGGGCAATCCCAATCCGGACCTGGCTTTCATGGGGAGCCTCATTGATGGGGCTCGTGCTTGGCGGTTCTTTACCGCGGATGACACTGGAGCGTGGCTACGCACGCCGCTGAGGGATCCCGGCCTTTGGACGACCCTGTGTTTCTGCCAATGGTATGCGGCTTCGAACTCCACACCTGCTAGGTTTAATGCCAACCGTTCGGGTGTGAAGTTAATCTCTCATCGGATGAGGCAGAAGGCTTCTGATAAGATGGAGGGCAAACGAGTCCGTGTTCCTGGCATAGAGGAGTTCATCGCTGTGGATGACAGCGGGGCTTCTGATGCAGGGAGTCCTCGCTTTGAGGCGGGGACAGGAGCTGATATCCGTGAAGCCGGTTCTGGTGTAGTGGGGACAGCTCCCTCACAACATGTGGAGGAAGTGAAGGAAGAGGACTCTGATGTCCACTTCAAAAGGAAGCGTGGGAGTGGATCCCGTAGGAAGTCGTCGGCGAAGAGGCCCCGTCGCCAGACTCCTACCATCGTGGTAGAGGGTGAGCTCTCTGCTGCGCCTCCTTCTGCTGCTCCATTAGTGGCTGAGCCGTCGGTTGCTGAACCGACTATTGGTAAGATTGGCCCCCATCTAATATGCCTTCAGCGCACTTTAAATAACTCATCATTTGCTTTTTGTTGCAGGAGCTGAGGAGCATGGGGAGCAAGGGGACCAGTATGATCCTCTATTTGCTTATGGAGCTGCAGCTGGTTCCTTTACTCGCTCGGAGGAATCTGGAGGTGATGCGGCCGACATTGGCCCGTCAGGCGCTGGGACTTCTAAAGGAAGTCCTATGGCCTCCAGCTCTATCGGGTGGTCTGCGGAGGAATCGGCGAGCGGGCCGGCTATCCGCGTTGAGTCTGGTAAGAACTTTCCGATGGGACCCCTGGATTCTGATGCGGCTGACGAGGTGACATCGGCCTTCGGTAAGACTAAGATCTCTTGGTCCTCGCATGTTTGCTGCGTCTCCTTTTTGACCTTGATTTTGTTGCAGGTATTCGTCCCCAAGGTGCATCAGCTTCGAAAGAAGCGGCGGGTTTCCCTGAAGGGTCAAGGGGCGATATGAGCGCTTCGACCGGGGCAGACGCTGCTGTGTTGGATGCGCTGTATGGCGACCTCCCCTCTTATCAGCCCATGACAACTGAGAGGTCGGGGTTGTGGAGACGGCAGTCCCGGAGGTATCCTCACCCCCAATCACATCACCGAGTGAGGTGCCGGCAATTTTGCCCAGTGCGGGGCTAAGGGTGATTGTGAGCCCTACCTCTCCGACTTTGATTGTCGAGCCTGCTGTTCAGGAGGTGGTTGCCAGTCCTACCTCCACGGTGGCTGGCGTGCTGGTGTCGCTGAGGACTCCGCCGAGGTCGCCTTTGGCTTGCCCTGCTGCTGTCGATGTTCCCGCTTCTTCTTCTGCGGCGGTGTCGACTGGGATGGTAAACTGCTCCGAGGTTGTCTCAAGGGTTGATGAAGCTGAGAATGACTTCATTGGTAATCTGGTCGACAGCTTCTATAACAGCTTGGAGCAGACTATCGGTCTCGTCTTGAAGGGCTCGCCTGTGCCGTTCTCGAAGCTGAAGATGGTCCTCTCCCGTGGCATTGAATGTATCCGGGACTTTGAGGGGTACCATCAAGCTGCTGCTTTAGAGCTCCTGGTAGATGACCTTGAGAAGGACGTGGAGGAATGGCGCCATTTCCATCGTTCCGACGCAGCGTCTTTGGCTGATGAACGGCTCACACGTCTTGTCGTCCAGAGGCGCGAGGCTCAGCTCGCCGCTCAAGAGGCTGCTGAGGCTATCTCCTCTGACTTGAGGTCCTTGGAGACAGAGGAGGCAGAGGTTGGGAGTGCAATTGACGCTTCCAACAGTGCTCTTCTTGATGCTGAAGATAAGGTTAAGAGGGCTGAAGAGTTGATCCGGAAGGCAAATCTCCTCTTATCCAAGGCTACACAGATGCGTCATGAAGAGGCTGCGCGGCTTGAGCAGCTCAGGGCTCGGAGTGAGGAACTGGCGCGGCAGAAGTCGTCACAGAGGGCGACTTTGGCGGAGGTCGAGGCTCGTCTGGCTCAAGCGGTGGACTTCGATGAGGCTGAGCTAAGATCACAGGCGGTGGCCCAGACTGCTGATGACAGGAGGACGAGGCTAGCTTCGCTCGGAGATCGGATCCGATCTTATCATGTACGCCTATAGGCTCCTCCATGTATCCCATCCCTTTTGGAATTTAATAAAAATTCATTCTTTTGTCGTCTTTGTTTGTTTGGATAATGAGGCATGGCTGTCTGTTGGTTCAGAGGTCGCGATGACATAACCAATTGAGATGTTGCCAGTCTCGAGGTTAGCCCATTGCGGGGCTAAAAGGGGAGATACTTGCCTTTTGTAAATGTCAGCAAGCATCGAGATTGAGACTTAGCTGTCTGCTGGTTCAGAGGTCGCAATGACATAACCAATTGAGGCGCCGCTAAGTTCAATAGTGGATGAAACTTGGCTATCTGCCGGTTCAGAGGTCGCAATGACATAACTGGTTGAGAAGCCACCAAGCTCAACAATGAGTGATACTCGTCTTTTGTAAATGTCAACGAGTATCGAGACCTGTCTTTTGTAAATGTCGACAGGACTCGGGATTGAGACTTAGCTGTCTGCTGGTTCAGAGGTCGCGATGACGTAACCAATTGAGACGCCGCTAAGTTCAATGGTAGATGAAGCTTGGCTATCTGTCAGTTCAGAGGTCGCAATGACATAACTGGTTGAGAAGCCACCAAGCTTCAAAATAGGTGATACTCATCTTTGTAAATGTCAACGAGTATCGAGACCTGTCTTTTGTAAATGTCAACAGGGCTCGGGATTGAGACTTAGCTGTCTGCTGGTTCAGAGGTCGCAATGACGTAACCAATTGAGACGCCACCAAGCTCAAGGTTGCAATGGGGTTTGGGAAAAGTCTCGTTTTCACGGGGGAAACGAGGGAATCACTGTCATAGGTTTAATGTTAACGTAACAGCGAGATATATGTGGTCCTACCATTCTATGGATGAGAATTGGTAGGTGATTTTGGAGGTCTCATTATCTCGGGGAGAAACGAGGGGATTGCTGTCATAGGTTTAATGTTAACATAACAGCGGAATATATGTGGTCCTACCATTCTATGGATGAGAATTGGTAGGTGATTCTGGAGAGGGAATCAAGTGGGAGCAGGTCCCTTGGGATTTTAAGCAAACCCCCAGCTATCAACAGGTTTGATATGCTTGGAGAAAGAGAGAGGCTCTCTTTGTGCGCATTCCGGACGCGCGGATCTCGATCAGAGGTGTAATGTTAACTTGATCGAGGGGAAGATCCTTGATTAAGGATAGTACTTCTTTAAGAACTTGCCATTGATCGGCATCATGAGGAGGTCGCCGTCTGCAGTTGTAAGGCGGTATGCTCCGTTTGAATAGACTGTCTCTATCACAAACGGTCCTTCCCATTTAGGCTGAAATTTGCCTTTGGTCTTGTGCGTCATAATCATCGGTCGTCTGACGGCTAAGACTAGGTCTCCTTTGTGGAAGACTCTCTGCTTGACCTTCTTATTGAAGGCTTTTGACATCCGAGCCTGATATAGCTCGATGTGTTGCTGAGCTTGCAGCCGCTTCTCGTCCAGGGCTTCGAGCTCTTGAAGACGCAAGCGATCATTGTCTTCTGATGTCATCTTAGTAGTCAGGGCTACCCGCAATGATGGTACCTAGATTTCCAATGGGATGACCGCTTCGCACCCATATACCAGGGAGAAAGGCGTATTGCCTGTCGGTGTCCGAACCGTAGTTCGGTAGGCCCAAAGGCATTCACCGAGCTTTTCGTCCCAATCTCGCTTGTTCGAGGAGACAAACTTCTTGAGCAGCTTGATGATTGTCTTGTTAAATGCCTCTGCCAAGCCGTTGGCGGCAGGATTGTAGGCGGTTGAAGCCACATTCTGAATTCGGTATTTATCGTAGAACCGATAGAACCCTTGGCTTACGAACTGGGGACCATTGTCACGGATGATCCGTCTGGGTATACCAAATCGATGGATGACCTGGTGTTTGATGAAGCTAACCAGATTGGAGGTTTTAACTTCGGCTAACGGTGTGGCCTCTGCCCATTTTGAGAAGTAATCGGTTATTGCCAGGATAAACCGGTGACCTCTTACCGAAGAGGGACTGATTGGCCCTACGACATCGACTCCCCATGCTTCAAATGGCCATGAAGCAACAGTAGGGTGGAGCAACTCCGAAGGTTGGTGTATGAAGTCTGCATGGACCTGGCACGCCTTACACCTTCGTGCGTATTGGGTGGCATCGGCCATCATGGTCGGCCAGTAGTACCCAAGTCTGTGCAGCCTGTCTTTAAGCTTTGGACCCGGCTGGTGAGCTCCGCAAATGCCATCATGTGCTTCTTTAAGCACTTCCTGTGCCTCTGAATGAGAGAGACAACGGAGGAGGACACCGTCATATGAACGACGGTAGAGTGTCTTCAAAGTGGGATCATAGTAGAAACGGAGCGACCTTCGTCTGATGGACGCCGCTTCTTTGGGATCGTCTGGAAGCAGACCGTGCAGAGCGTAGTCAATGAGAGGGAAGCGCCAATCCCTCGGCTCAAGACCCACGGAGATATTATGGACCTCTTGAATCTTTAGCATATGCTTGGAGCATACGAGATGCCGGGTTGCGACTGTGAGGTGATACTCGGTGTCGGCCGGTAAGGCTAGCGTTGTCGCTAATGCAGCGAGAGCATCCGCCTTGGTATTTTGAGATCGGGACACATGCCCGATGTAGAAGCCTTCAAATAAGCTAGCCAATTCGATGGCTGTATGATAATAAGGCACCAAGTCCTCATGGCGGACTTCATATTCGCCTTTTACCTGGCTAATGATCAGCTTTGAATCGCCATAAGTTTCAAGGTAGCGTACCCCCATTCCATGGGCGAGCTGGAGAGCGATGAGCAGAGCATTGTATTCCGCTACATTATTAGAGCATGATTCTGTCAAGGAGAATGCTCTGGGAAGGATATGATCCTGTGGGGAGATGAACACAACCCCCACTCCGGCGATAATTTTCCCTTTGGGGCCCATCCGCGATGCTCCGTCGAAGAACATCTGCCACACTTCCTCTGCTGAGGTTGCATTAGACTCGAAGACTTCATCAGGGATGTCTTCGTGAAGTTTTGAATGTTCTGGAACTGGGTGAGCAGCTAAGAACTCTGCAAGGGCCTGGCCTTTAACTGCCTTCTGAGGAGTAAAGGTCATGTCGTATTGAGACAACAGAAGTGCCCATTTAGCCAACCTTGAATTCAGCGACCCTGGCTTCGTCATGAGAAGACGTAAAGGGTTCACCCTGGAGATGACATGTATGGTTTGGCCAACCAAATAATGTCGTGTCTTCTGGACAGCGAAGACGAGAGCTAAACACTCTTTCTCAATAGGATTGTAGCGAGATTCCGCTCCTATGAGAGTCCTGCTCAGATAATAAATGGCCTGCTCATGGCCATTGTCGTCCTTTTGAGCGAGGAGGGCGCCGAGGGAATAATCCAGAGCTTTTACATAAAGCAAGAATGGTTTCCCTGATGTAGGGGCCACTAAGACCGGAGGTTTTGTGAGATACCTCTTAATGTCTTCATAAGCTTCTTGACAAGCTTGGTCCCATATGAAGGCAGTACCCTTTTTATGAGACGGGTAAAGGGCTGGCAACGGCCTGAAAGATTTGCTATGAATCTTCTGATGTAGGCTAATCTGCCTTGCAAGCCTCGGAGCTCTTTGAGGTTCCTGGTGGATGCATGTCCTGTATGGCTTTGACTTTGTCTGGGTCCAGATGGATCCCTTTTGATGTGACAATGAACCCAAGGAATTTGCCGCTGGACACTCCCAAGAAGGATTTCGTCGGGTTCATTTTCAGCTGATGAGCCCGCATTATGTCGAACATCGTTTTCAGATCACGAAGATGTTCATTTTTGCTGCGGCTTTTGACGGCAATGTCGTCAACATAGCATTCCACCGTCTTTCGGAGATGGTCGCGGAAGATCATGCTCATCGCCCGCTGGTAGGTTGCTCCGGCGTTCTTCAGTCCGAAGGGCATTACAGTGTAGCAGTATATCCCCAATGGCGTTCGGAAAGAAGTATGCTTCTCGTCATCAGGATACATCTTGATCTGGTTATACCCTGAGAAGCCGTCCATGAAAGACATCCTCTCGAATCCGCATGTGTTGTCGATCATGACATCGGTGATCGGCAGTGGGAATTCATCTTTGGGACAGGCCGTATTGAGATCACGGTAGTCGATGCAGATTCGTATTTTCCCATTCTTCTTGAGGACGGGGACTATGTTAGCCACCCAATCTGGATGTTGTTCCTCCCGGATGAAGCCACAAGCATTGAGCTTATGAACTTCGGCTTCAATAGCCTCCATGATGTTTGGGCGGAACCGACGTTGTTGCTGCTTGACTGGCCTAACGTCGGGCTTGATGTTTAGACGGTGCATAGCGATCTGTGGATCAAGTCCGGGCATGTCTTCATAGCTCCAGGCGAAGACATCTATATACTATTTCACGAGCATTATCAATTCTTCCTTTTCGATGAGTGATAAGCTTTCACTTATGAAAATAGGCTTGGGGCAATCTTGACTACCCAAGTTAACCTGGATCACCTTATCTTCGGTAGGTGGCTCGCGCAGCTCGAACCGCTTTTCCCATTGGAGACTTAATTGCTGGGCCCAAGGTTCCTCATCAGCAGCGTCCGCAGGTTCCAATTGACTGCCTGAAGTCATATTCACAGTGAGGCCGTTGAACATTCCTCCTATGCTGATGTCAGAGTCCCACTCGGCAGATGAACCCGACTGTGATGGAATTGGTTCGTCGTCTTTGACCTGAACCGTTACTGACGATGTGGGTGTAACATAACCCAACCCCCTGCGTGTACTATCATAGTAATTTGCAGGTTTCCCTCTTGGGATGGAATTACGCATCAAGCTGTGTCTTCCTTTTCCGAAGTTTAGGCCCGCTCCCTGCTTCAGGTTGTAACCCATCTTCTTCATAATATGGCGCGCTGATGGCGCGTAATGAAAGAACTGTGGAGCATCCGACTCTGAGCTTGAGTCTATAGTTGAGAATCTCCCTGGCCGGGCTCTGCCGAAGATTATCGGCAACTGACCTTGTTTGGATGGAGGGATCACCAGCGTGGCCCCTTCTATAACCTCCATAGATGTAGTAGCCGAACTTGGCTCATGTACGGGCGTATGAAGAGAGCCATCCATAATGGATTTAATCGACTAGATGCTCGCAGGATAATCAAAAGAGATACTCTCATTAATTACCCATTCTCCCTCTTCATCGGAAGGGATATTACATTGGGGTCATTAAAGCATGCTACAATTGGTTCGCCAATCGAAATGGCTGGCACGCCTGTTTCGGATTCTGAATCCGCCTCATTGCCACTTTCATCATCGTCTGGCAATGGTTGTGCAGGCGTTCCGTCGGCCTCTTGATACAAGAGGGCGTCGGTGAAGTAGTTTTCCACCCCCTTGAAGGGTTGCTTTTCAGCGAAGACAGTTCGTACTGTCGCATCATCTTCAACATATTTGAAGCACTGATGGAGAGTGGAAGGAACGATCCAGTTGGCATGGATCCATGGTCGTCCCAGTAACAGGTTGTATGATGTGTCAGCGTCGATGACATAGCATGTCACCTCTGACTTCAGGCTTCCGATTCTGCAGCGGAGCCGAATCTTTCCAAGCGGATGGCTGCTCCCGGCGTTGAAACCATATATTGTAGTGGTGGTTGCGGACAACCTGTACAATGGTATGCCGAGGAAATAGAGGAGCCTTTTGGGGATGATGCTGAGTGCAGACCCCGGATCGACTTGTACTCTTTCAATGCATGTTGAACCGATATATCCGGTATAGTACAGAGGTCGATCATGCTTGTTGTCTTTGAGAAGCATATCTTCCGCCGTAAAGGTAATAGCAGGCACTTTGGACTGTGCGTGATGGCACTCTGAGCAGGAAGGCTGCATCTCATCACCAGGAACCTCGGGCATGCATGTCAGAAAGGACTCCGAGTCGGCCAGCGCATCTCTGAGTGCCTCTCTTGTCTCTTTAGAGAGACGAAGGAGCTCGTGTATTGTGATACGAGCCGGGATATTGGCTAAGTGGGCCAATATATCAAAGCGAAAGGGCGTGGCTAACCCTTGGCCTGGCGGTTTCTTCAACACATGGTCGAACCGCACTTCCTTAGGCTTCTCCTTCCCTTTGGTCAGGACTGGAGTGGATGCCGGCATTGGTACTGACGTCGTTTGCTGTTGTATTTCGTCAGTAGACTTGTCATACTGCTTTAAGTATGATCTTCCAGACCGGGTGCCTGTCTGTTGAGGTGCATCTGCCTGCGTTGTACAGGCATGCTTCTCTTCTTCTGAATCGCTGAGGGAAGCCGAAGTAAGATTACCATCATCTGGCAGGACAGAGATGACATTGCAGGACTTGCCCTTTTTGCTGGAGTCCTTTGACGTCCGCTGTACGTCTCGGACGAGGTCAGGGTGTATCCACATAACTTCCCCTGTCTCCAATGTCAAGGGGACGAGACCCTTGTCAACTTTAGCTATGGTTGAAGAATGCTTGACTTCCAACCGCGGTGTGGGGGCTGGATAGGTCCCTCGGGAACTGTGACCTTCTGAGCAGTGTCGAACTCAAGAGTCACCATATTGGCAGTGACTTTCTTCTGTTCCGTCTTCAATGTGAGGACTCCGGCGTCGACCAAGGCTTGAATTCTATCCTTGAGAACATAGCACTTGTCAGTAGGATGGTGGATCATCCTGTGGTAGAGGCAGTATTTAGGGTCGTTTGTACGCCCTATCTCATTGGGACGGCGAGCGTCCAGTAGCTTCATTTTGTTCCCTTTGTGGAGCAGATGGAATATCGTGACCACCTGATCATCTCTGAAGGAGTACTGCTTCGGAGGAAACTTGGGCTCTTGGCTGTTGACACCGCTCTTCTTGGCCTTCGACTGCATGTCCCCGGTTAGCTCGACGGACATAATTTCCTTCCCTTTAGCTTGGGAAGACTGCGGGAGATCGTTACGCCCTTTGTTGTTCGCGCCCCATTTGCTCCTAGGGGCGGATGGCTCGAACTTCTTAGCCGATTTCTCGGCTATCTCAGCTTGTTCGACCAATTCCTTCCAAGTATGGGCTTTGACAGCCCCTATGCGGACTTCTACTTGATCCAAGAAGTTGTGCCTGCATGTCTGTAAGAGCATGGGTAATGGCATCCCTGCTGGGCACATCAGAGATAGATTTCTGAACCGCTCAATGTATTCACGGACAGATTCGCCTTTCCTCTGCACAGTGGAGAGGAGCTTGTCCATGGTCACTTCGGTGTCATCCTCATAGAAGCGAGAGAGGAACCGAGTTTCCAGGTCGACCCAGGAATTGATAGAGTCCTGAGGAAGGCTTCGGAACCAGTCGAATGCCACCCCTTTCAAGGTGCCGATGAACAACCTAGCCATGATGGCGTCATTGTTTAGAACATTACCGGTCTGGGACCGGAAATAGTAGATGTGTTGATTGGGCGAGCTCTTACCATCATACGTGTGCAACGTTGGTGGTTTGAACTTTGGCGGGTATGGCACCGAATCCCACTCCAGCGGATAAGGACGGACTGCCCCTACCTTCTTTAATTCATCCCTCTGAGCTAGGGATGCGATTTGAGCTTGAAGGCCTTTAAGGACTTCGGCATCCAGGGAAGAGCCTCCCTTAGATTTCTCCGTCTTGGGCGGATCGTTGCTGAGGTGTCCCTCCTCATCATGATTGCTCCCGGTATCATCATTCCGGTTGCTGAGGAGCTGAGCGAGCATCTGTTGAATATTGTCCAGGGCCTCTTGCTGAGTTCTAGAGGTCTGCTCCTGAGCTTCCAGGCGCTGACGAAGATCATCATTGGCGTTATCGGCCATATTGACCGATGCTTTGTCCGTCCGTATAGAACTGACTGTTGCTGAAGAGGCATACCCGCTGTCTTCATCTTCTCCATCAGATGATTGGGGTGATCGTCTGGACTGTGGCGAGATTAGGGCCTTTGAGGAAGAAGGCTGCTCATAATTATAGGGTATCGCTACCCTGGATCTGGTGTTTCGGAAAACACCTTCTTCGCGCACCAAGACTTCACCTAAGCCCGGGCTATAATCTGGATCTGGGGAGCCGAAAGGGGTATCATCAGATGTATGACCTTCCCTGTGTCGCTCTCGTCCTCTTCCGGTCATGTTGACGGACGCGAAGGCTAGGCCTCGCGAAGCGCTCCTTTCATGATGTTTCTTTATGGCATGTGCGGATAACCGGTCAAACACCGATTGACGATGCGGAGGTGCCACCTTGATTGGATATTGCCGACAATGGGCTGAATGGATTGTCACAAGTCGGCATCCTCTTTGACAACACGGGGAAGTGGTTTGGAGAGACTCCAATTCCCGCTTGTTCGTCAAGAATTGTCTCAGGTTAGGCTCAACAGAGCCTGAACAACCCCGTAGAGAGGCCTTTTTGGAGCGTACAAGGGATGATGCTCCGTTCTTCTTATCCCTGCAAAAGGGATTAGTACTGAATAGTACTTTGGCGCTAGCTTCGCCGACAGGTGCGAGCTTAGTGCCTGATGAATTGGGGAGCGGAGCACGCTGTGGTGCTTTGCCCGCTATTCTGCTGCGAAGGGGATCAACCTCAGATAACACTGCGGCCCTAGCCTTGCGGCCGCGAACCCAGTGAGTTCGTTGTGGTACAATAGCTTCGCTTGTACGAGCGAGGCTGACATGAGGCTTCGCTGCCTTTGATTCAAGTGACGGTATGATTGCCGTCGTGACTTCATGGCTGGCAGCATCGTCAGGGCAGATGGGCATCTTACCCTTTTCTTCGCGGGAGAGGCGCAGTCTCGGCATGACTACTCCGGGAGCTTTGGTTGAAGACTCCTGTTTAGGCTTCCAAATCAGCCTTGACAGAGGACGCCTAGGTTCGCAAGGAACCTGAATAGCCACAAGCGGGGCTGTGGGGTGTTGGCAAGATTCTGCCTCTGGTTTCTGATTTGAAACCATGGCCATGAAGACCTTCCTGTGCTTCCGTGCTCGAAGCGTCAGGCCACCCCCAGAGAGGACTTCTTCAAATCTTCCTTGATCGATCTGGATAACCAGGTTCTCAAAAGTGCAGGATCTGGGCTGCGGACATGTTTCCTTATTGCGCCAGAGAACTGCGGCAGGTTTGCAGAGAACCTTTTCCGTCTCCGCAGAGACTTTGCTTGAAGATTTAGCCAGAGAAGATCTGGCTGCACCGGCTTTTCTGAATTCAGAGATAGACCCGAAGGTCTGTTCGTCGCATTGCGACACTTGATTCTCAGCAGAGGAGAATACAGTCCCCAGCGGAGTCGCCATCTTGTTTTCCATTATGTTTGCAAAGGGGGAAAACTTACAAATAAAAGTTTGAGGAGCTAAATTACAAGTATTCTCAAAAGATTATAAGTAGATCTCCTCAGGGATTCTGGGAAAATGTGCCGATAGGAGTCTGGTCAGCGCGCGACCACTTTGTCCCTTTGACGATGCGAGCGATGAGATTCCCTTCTCGCCTGGTTCGGGGAATCAGAGAACAGAAGGTTGGTAGAACCCTCTTGCTGCTTCTCAAAATCGCCTTCAATAAGGAATTCCTTCTCGCCTGGTTCCGGAGATTCCTTGAGAAGAAGGACGACGTTAGGGTATCAACACCCTGATTAGAGAAAGCAATTCTCTAAAAGGTCTCTGAATTTGAGAACGCGCGGTGCCTTGTGAAGAAGCCTCTGCTTGTGGAGTCCTCCCGTATGCGTGCGTCTCTCCTTGATTCCTCTCCGTCTCTCTGTGTGTGTTCTCCTTGTACCCCTGGCGGGCTATTTATAGGGAGAGCAAGGGTATAATCGTCCCCTTGAAGATATGGAAACAGATTGAACCGAATCTGTTTAAATCTGGAAAGTGGCCTTGCTGCGAGGCTAGGATTGGCAGGTCGGTTGATCTGATTTGATCCTTTCCATATTGTTAGGAGATTCTCCTTGATCCTCTTACTCGTTTCAAGAGAGTCAAGAGATTGCGACAATTACCTGCCATATTTGAATCCCGATTGGATTTGATTAGATTGAATCCGATCTCATCAGGAGATTTTGATTGGTCAAAGGTTGACCATAGCAGGCTGATAGCGGAGCTATAGGCAATCCTTAGCGAAGTCCGAAAATAGGCTTTTCGGCGAAGCTGTCAGTTAGCTTCCTGGCGAAGTTGGATGATGCTAGCCTCTCAATCGAGGCTATCTCCTTGGGCTAATGTAATGCTAAATGCTAGCATCTTAGACCTGCTGAGGTCTGTTTAGAAACAATCCGGGTTCACTGTTCTGCTTGCTGGATCAGTGGAGTCCAAACCGCTTCCTTGTCCCTTGGAGGTGGGTGAAAACTGGTCTTCAGCTCGTCTGTCCCTTGTCTTTTGTAAATGTCAACAAGTTTAGACATCGTTCGGACCAATGAGAATCTTGTCTTTTTTAAGTGTCAACAGTGGTGGGTATGGTCCTCTTGCAGGTCACGGGAAAGAGGACGTCACCTGTAAGGTCTCGGATCTTCCCTTCACCAATCTTACTCCCATAAGTGACATCGAGGAAAGACCCATGCTCATTAGATGACTTTCTGGTGGTGGAGATGTTCATCAACGAAGGATTACAGCCCACGCCAGTTAGTCGGGTGGAATCAGAATATTCTTCTACATTTCGACCTCGAGAAACACCATTATTCTCGGTCAGCAATGAGCTTCTTCAATGTTTACATTATGCATCATGGTGTAATCAACATCCGATCGTCTCAACACTGATCAGCCTTTCTTCGACGCTCTTCCAAACATCTTGTATTTGGAGTGGTGAAAATGCCTCGAAGAGTGAGTGCAACCTTTCGCTGAGAGGGAGGGACTTTTTTGTATTCCTTTATTGTAACACTCAATCTTATTGCATAAGAGAGCGTCTTGTATCACTTTCATATGTTTGAATATCAATAAAAGTGACACTTTTTCTTATCTTCTTATATGTCTTGAATTCCTTTTTTTTTTTTTTTTGCATTGAAAATCAGACACATAGAAGTAGGAACTCTTGACTTGCTAGAAATGTGATAATTGACTTAACAAGTCAACGTCTGGAAAAATTCTGTTTCAAAATTTTAAGATTCCTGTCAAAGGTGTGATACTAACTTGACAGGAGTAGAGTGGTTTCTGTGGACTTGCCAATCTATGAATGAGAATGACAAGTGACATTTTCACACCCTTACGGCGGATTACAATGAGTATTCATCAGAGGTTTAGTATTAACTTGACTAGGACTCAGTTGGGAATTTGATGGAAACACTGCTAGAGGTGAAATGTTAACCTAACAATGTTTTTAAGTAGACATGTTATTCTGTTGACAAAAATAACAAGTAAAACTAGACCCACGGGAGATCTAGAAGAACTTTTACCATTAGAGGCGTGATGTTCGTTAACAGGTTGGATTAAATCTTATCAGAAGTGTGATATTAACTTGACAAGGACGTAGGTCAGAGGTGTGGTATTAACTTGACTCAATGAGTGTTTCAGTTTCATTTGGGAAGACTGAAAATATCAGTCATAGGTATAATGTTAAACTTGACAGTGAAGGTAATGCTAGAGATGTAGTTTTGAACTTAGCATTAGTCATATCGACTTCGATAGGGAAGTTCGAGGGAAAGTCATTGTCATAGGTGTATTGTTAAACTTAGCAATGAACTGGACGCTAGAGGTATGATGTTAAACTTAGCGTCGCTCATCTCAGCTTCAATATGGAAGCCTGAGGAAAAGTAACTGTCAGAGGTTTACTTTTGAACTTGGCAGCAACTTAATCACTGTTAGAGGTGTAGTGTTAAACTTAACAGTAATTTGTCAGAGGTGTGATGTTAACCTGACAGTAGTCGATTTGCAATATGAGCAATTTTGAGGATTTGTCATTCCATTGATGAGAATTGACAAGTATAGTTTGGAATGTCATAGGTGTAACGTTAACTTGACAAATTTTAAGACTTGCTACTCCATGTAGAGTTGAGACAAGTAAAGTTTGTACTCGCTGGGGAGTATTGAAATTTTTCATTGCCAGAGGTATGGTATTAAACTTAACAATTATTATGCTTGTGGAACTACCACTCTATGGAAGAAAATTGGTAGGGGATTTTGGTGAAAAATAAAATGAATTGTCAGAGGTGTAATGTAACGCCCCGATCTCGCAGGTACGGGGACGTTATGGCGACGTACATACGCAGGGCGGAAAACCCTCACGTACGTACGCTAAGCCTCAGTACAATAAATAATCTCCATCAATACCCTAACGTAGGAAACACGATTCTAAGATGCATGGTGAAAGCGGATCCTCAAAATCTAACTCCGTTTGTGAATTAAAAATCGTAGAGCCGGTTACGGTGTCGGTCGACACCGACTACGGAGATTTTTCAAAATAATCCAGAAAAATTTCAGAAAATCCTAAAAAATCTAAAATATTAGAAAATAATTTTTGAAACTGAAATCAGCTCAATCGGACTACTACGGAGGTCAAATCAATTTTGTACGTCGTATAGCGTACTGATATTGTGATACGTACACCAGGGATCAGAGGGTTACATTTCTCCCCACCTTATAAAAAATTTCGTCCTCGAAATTTCAAATCAGGTAGGAGAACAATATTTCCAACCCCAAAGCCTAAATGATACGGGTCCACGACACTTCCGCTGCGCACTCTGATATCTATAGGGAACTCGGGATGGAGAAGTATGGTAGTGAACTAGTCCGAACGGATGGGAAGCAAGACAATGCAAGGAAAGCGAGAAGAAAATCAAATGTTCTGGTTGACAACTAGAAGGAAGGAAGGAATACAAACGAGTCAAGGAATGGATTGTCAAGGTCATGGTATTCTTGTACTCGTTGCTGGAATCTCCAAATTCAGATACAGGTAAGTTGGAATCTGAATCTGATTGTACTGCTGGCAAGAGCCCGAGTATTAACCCAGATAGTTACCCACACCAGGTGTGAACCTAGGCTCTGATACCACTATGTAACGCCCCGATCTCGCAGGTACGGGGATGTTATGGCGACGTACATACGCAGGGCGGAAAACCCTCACGTACGTACGCTAAGCCTCAGTACAATAAATAATCTCCATCAATACCCTAACGTAGCTAACACGATTCTAAAATGCATGGTGAAAGAGGATCCTCAAAATCTAACTCCGTTTGTGAATTAAAAATCGTAGAGCCGGTTACGGTGTCGGTCGACACCGACTACGGAGATTTTCCAAAATAATCCAGAAAAATTCCAGAAAATCCTGAAAAATCTAAAATATTAGAAAATAATTTTTGAAACTGAAATTAGCTCAATCGGACTATTACGGAGGTCAAATCAATTTTGTACGTCGTATAGCGTACTGATACTGTGATACGTACACCAGGGATCAGAGGGTTACATGTAATATTAACTTGACAATCGTTGATTTCCTAAGGAGACAGGAGATTCACCGTTAGAGGTGTAATATTAACATAACAACGAAGATTTTTAATGAGTTTTGTTGTCAGAGGTCCATGATTAACTTGACTGAATCCACTGGGGATTGGAAAATCTGATTTGTCAGAGGTTTAATATTAACTTGACAAGTCCCAGTTCATTTCATTGAAAGATGAACATAGGTATTTTTGTGGTCCTACCATTTTATAGTTGAGAATTGGTAGGATATTTTGGAGGAGAGGATAGGACCAAGTTCATTAGGATTTTTAGCAAACCTTCAACTATCAACGGATTTGGTGTACCTTTACCAACTACCGTTTGAGTTGGGCTAGCCATGCTATTCTCCTTAGCATGATGAGTTGTCGAAAACTTATGTTGGACTTAAAAGCCAACATTTTCCTCTATCCTTAGCCATCGAAGGCGACGGATGTTCACAGGTTAGAGAAGAGTAAGAAGCTAAGACCAAAGTTTTGCATTTTATTTCTTTTTCAATATTTACATCATGCATCATGATGTAACCAGCGCTTGAGTATCTTGATGCTGATTGACCGTGATGTGATCCATTAGAGGAAGAAAGCTTTTCTTAGCGTTGATCTTGGATCTGGAGCTTCGGTCAGAGGTGTAGTATTAACCTGATCGGGAGAAGAGTGCTATCAAGGGTAGTATTTCTTCAAGAATTTGCCATTGATTGCATCATGAGCGTATCACCGTATGAGGTTGTAAGGCGATATGCTCCATTTGAGTAGACCGACTCTACTACAAATGGTCCTTCCCATTTGGGTTAGAATTTTCCTTTTGTCTTATGTGTCATCACCATAGGTCTTCTGACGGCTAAGACAAGATCATTTTTCTTGAAAGTTCGCTCCTTGACTTTCTTGTTGAAGGCTCTGGTAATTCGAGCTCGTTTTGCTATTGAGCTTGCAGGCATTTATCATCAAAAACCTCCAGCTCTTGGAGTCGCAGTCGATGCTTCTCTTCATTCGTCATCTCTGCCGTCAAGGCGACACGTAGAGATGGGATTTGGATTTCTAGCGGGAGTACGACTTCACACCCATATACCAAAAAGAATGGTGTAGCCTTCGTTAGGATTCAGACAGTTGTGCGATAGGCCCATAAGCATTCACCTAACCTGTCGTCCTAGTCACGTTGGCTTTTCGAGACGAATTTCTTAAGAAGTTTTCCAATAGTTTTATTGAAAGCTTCTGCGAGACCGTTAGCGGCTGGGTAGATATTGTTGAGGACACACTCTAAATTCTAAACTTATTGCAGAACCTCTGAAAAGCCTGACTGACGAACTGGGGCCCATTGTCATGGACAATGCGTCGTGGCACACCAAAACGGTAGATGACGTAATGTTTAACAAATTTGATCACATAAGATGTATTTACCTCCCTCAAAGGAATAGCTTCAGCCCATTTAGAGAAGTAATCGGTTATACCTAAGATGAACCGATGTCCTTTGGATGATGGTAGGCTGATAGGGCCGATCACGTTCATCCCCCACATCTCAAATGGCCAGGTAGAGGTTGTAGAGCGGAGATATCCTGGTGCTCGATGAATGAAATCACCATGGACTTAGCAGGTGTAGCATCGTTTGGCATAAGTGATAGCATCCGGGATCATCTTAGGCCAATAATATCCTAATCTTCGGAGTCGATCCCCAAGCTTTGGACCAAGCTGATGAGCTACACACATGCCATCATGCACTTCTTGGAGTACTTCCTGCGCCTCCTTTTGTGATAGGCAGCGGAGGAGGATCCCGTCATGCGATCGGCGATACAGTGTTCGCGTGATCGCATTATAATAGAATTTGGGGGCTTTCCTTCTAATGGCAGCTGCTTCTTTAGAATCATCAAGCAGGATGCCATACAAGACATAGTCGATATACGGGAATCGCCAATCCCTAATCTCTGGACCGGCCGAAGTTTCAAGAGCTTCTTTGGCTTGACAGTCTCCTGTCAGCCTTTGACGATCTTCAAAAGTGACTCTTGGGCAATACAAGTCGTGGTTGTAGACATGTATTTTCTCTACTACTCCGGTCAGAAGGGCTAATGAGGCAACGAGAGATGCCAGCGCATCTGCATGCGCATTTTGCTGGCGTGGTACATGGTCGATGTAAAAGTTCCGAACCTCTCGGCCATAGAGATAGTTGCGTTGTAATAGGGTACTAAGTCTTCATGTCTGACTTCGTACTCCCTGCGAACTTGGTTAACGATGAGTTTAGAGTCACCATATGCTTCGAGATTTTTAACGCCAATCTCATTGGCGATTTGCATTCCAATCAAGAGGGCATTGTATTCCGCAATATTGTTGGAGCAGGGCTCGGTTAATGAAAAAACTCGAGGGATCATATAATTCTGTGAGGAGACTAATACTACCCCCACTCCTGCTATGATGTGCCCTCGCGGACCTGTTCTCGATGCACCGTTGAAGAAAAGTTGCCACACCTGACTTTCAAAAGACGTTTGGGTCAGACAAACTTCAGCGACTTTGTCTGAGAGATCTTCGTAAAGTTTGGTTGTTCTCGGATCCGGATGTTCAGCCAGGAAATCTGCCACCGCTTGTCCCTTCACGGCTTTTTGTGGTAAAAAGTGTATCTCATATTGGATAGTAGTATGGCCAATTTTGCCAACCGACCATTTAGTGACGATGGCTTCGTCATGAGCAACCTCAAAGGGTTGACTTTTAACATTTATAGTCTGGCCCACCAAGTAGCGTCGCATTTTTTGGACAGCGAACACCAACGCCAAACATTCTTTTTCGGTCGGGTTGTACCGATGTTCGGCTCCGATCATAGTCCTGCTCATATAGTAGATTGCCTGCTCATGTCCTTGATCATTATTCTGAGCTAGTAAAGCTCCTAAGGAATGATTCATCGCTCAGACATATAGCAGAAAAAGTTTTCCGACACCGGAGCTGTAAGGACAGGTGGTTGCGTGAGGTATCGTTTGATTTCCTCGAACGCTTGTTGGCAAGCATCATCCTAAATGAATGATACACCCTTTTCATCAATTTAATGAAGGGTTGGCGTCTTCCGGAGAGATTTGAGATAAACCTTCGGATGTATGCTAGTCGTCTTTACAATCCTCCAAGCTCTTTGAGATCCTTGGTGGTTGCATCTCCTGAACAGCCTGGACTTTTTCCGGGTCTAAGTGAATTCCTTTGGATGTCACTACAAACCCTAGGAATTTACCGCTGGCTACCCCCAGAAAGGATTTAGTGGGGTTTATCTTCAACTGATGTGCCCGCATGATTTCAAAGACTGTCTTCAGATCTGCTATATGGTCGGCCTTGACGCGGCTTTTCACTGCAATGTCGTCGACATAGCATTCCACTGTTTTACGCATATGTTCGTGAAAAATTGTATTCATAGCTCTCTGATATGTTGCCCCCGCGTTCTTCAGTCTGAAGGGCATGACAGTATAACAATATACCCCCAGTAGTGTCCTGAAAGAAGTATGCTTTTCATCATCAAGGTACATTTTGATTTGATTGTACCCTGAGAATCCATCCATAAAGGATATTCGTTCAAACCCTTGTCAATCATGACATCCGTGATTGGGAGAGGGAATTCATCCTTGGGACAGGCCTCATTTAGATTGCGAAAATTGATGCAAATCCGGATCTTCTCATTTTTCTTGGTGACGGGGACGATATTGGCTACCCAATCAGGGTGTTGCTCCTCCCTAATGAAGCCAAAGTCTATAAGCTTCTTGACTTCTGACTGGATTGCTTCCATTATTTCTGGATGAAACCGTCGATGTTGATGTTTGACTGGCTTTACGTCCGAATTAATGTTAAGGCGATGCATAGACACTCGAGGATCAAGCCCGGGCATGTCCTCGTAATTCCAAGCGAAAACATCTATATACTCCCGCACAAGAGATATTAAATCTTCTTTCTCAGAGGATGATGACTTTCGCTTATAAAGATGGGCTTAGGATTAGCCACACCTATCAGATTAATCTAGATGACCTTATCTTCTGTGGGTGGTTCGCGTTGTTCGAAGTGAATATCCCAGAGAGTGTTTAAGTGCTTAATCCAAGGATCTGTGTCAGACTGGATCGTTTCTTCATCTCCGTCTTTCAGGTGGCTTATTGACACTATGTTTACTGAAAGTTCTCTGAAGAGGTTGCTCACACTAACGTCCGACTCTCACGATGACGTGCCAGATGAGTGATTATGGTATAATGACTCTTCGGACTCAGAGGCTGACGGAATTAAAGTTGACACATATCCCAAACCCTTGCGGGTTCGATGGTAATAGTCAGGGATCTTCCCTTTCGGAATAAAAGACCGCAGTAGTGTTCTTCTCCCTTTGCCGAAGTTCAAACCAGGACCATTTGTCAGATCATACCCTATGTTTTCCATCATCCTGAGTATATTTGGCTCATAATGAGTGAACTGAGGAGATTCGTTCTCGCTTTTTGACTCTTGACGAGGCATCAATTCGGACTTGATTCTTCCAAAAAGAATTGGTTTTGGCCTTTGCGTCTTGCTGGGATCATGAAGACCGATTCTTGCGCATCACCGACATCCTGGTACGTTTCGAAGAATGACTTCATTGGTACATGCAATGATGTCAGAGCATCCATTGCCGACCAGTGGTCACTATCCACCTCGGTACTAGTGTCTGATGGCACTAAATCAGAAGCAAACACAGAAAAGTAAGCCAAACTCAACTCTTCATTAATATTCCACCCGCCTATATCATCGGCGGTGTTATTAACATCGAGCTTATTAATGCTCGTTACAAGTGGATTTAATTCTCACATACACTTTTCTTCCACCTCGGCTCAGTATCAGCTTCGTTACTAGAGTTTGGTTCTCCTGGTTGTGAATTCTTGTTCGTTTTCAGAGAGTCTTGATACAAGAGGGAGTCTGTGAAATAATTTCCTACCCCCTTGAACGAATGCCTTTCGGCAATCAACGTTCAGACTTTCCCACTTCCGTCAATGTACTTCATAACTTGATGGAGAGTGGAGGGGACGATGGAATTACGATGAATCCATGGTCGTCCTAGCAGCAAATTGTACGAAGTGTCGGCGTCGATCACATAGCACGTCACTTCAGACTTTAGGTCCCCGATCTGGCATTTTAGCTTGATCTTCCCCATTGGGCACGTACCATTGGCGTTGAAACCATAGATGGTAGTCTGGGTGGCTCTCGATCGATGGGTGGGGATCCCTAAGTGTTGCATGACCCGGCGAGGCATGATGCTCAACGCGGATCCTAGATCTACCTGAATGCGGCTCACTTCAGATAATCCAATGTACCCTGTGAAGTACAAGAGTCGATCGTGTTTTCTCTTAACCTGCATGTATCTGTCATGAAAGTGACGCAGGGAGCATTTTGGGGGGGCATGGAGGCAATTCTCTTCATCTTTCTCCTGTGATCTAGTCGGAATCTGGGCCATGAAAGCCTCAGCATCAGATAGGCTTCCCTCAGAGCTTCTCTTGTTGACTTTGATAGCCTCAGGAGCTCGTAAGGGTGATTCTGGCCGGGATATTGGCCAATTGAGCCAGGACGTCAAAGCGGTAAGGTGTTGTGGATCCTTCCGCATTGTCCTTTGGGAGAGCCTTGGAAAACCGAAGCTCTTTCTACTTCTCCACAGGTTGTTTTGTGGAGGCTTGGTTGACTCTGTAGTAGGTTTAGGAGGCTTGTTATCATCTCGTCATACTTCTTTAAATATGACTGACTGAACGAGTTTCTGCCACGAGCGGTTTATTAAGTTCTGCAGCAAGGACGATTGTTTCCTCTTCCCAATCAGTTAGTGAGGGAACATCGGTTTCTGCTTCCCGGGAAGAGGCGCACACTACGTTGCAGGATGAACCTTTTGTTTTGCCTTTGGACTTTCTGTTAGTAACAGTAGTCCATTGTTGGTCTTCCACAAGGTCGGGATGAACCCACATAATTTCTCCCTGAGGCGTGAGGACAGGTATAAGACCTTCTCTTGTTGACGATGTGGGTCCGTATTGATCATTCTTAGTTCCCCTTTCGGGATGGAAACTACTCCGGACGGTGCTGGAGGCTGTTGTCAAAACTGAAGGAATGATGTAATATTAGCCGTCACTTTCTTTTGTTCTGAACAGAGCTTTAGCATTTCTGCATCGATCAGAGCTTGAAGGATGTCTTTGAAGACGTAACAGCTCTTGGTGGGGGTGCCCCAACATCCTATGATACAGGCAGTAGTTAGGATTATCGAACTTACCGACTTCTTCAGGACGTCTACCTTCGGGAAGCTTCAATCTGTTGCTCTTATTGAGTAGCTTGAACAACGAGTCGACATGCTCATCCTTGAAGGAATACTGCTTGTTGGCGCGTGGCTGACTTGAAGAACTCCCTCCCCTGACTGGCTGAGGTTTGACAGGGGATTTTGTCTCCGTCGCCAAATTATCTTTCCTTTTTGATTGAAAAGATGTTTCTGGCATGTGCCTTGTCGACTTTTCGGGTCTGGGTTTGTTTTTTTTGCCTTAACCCTGGCAACAATTTCTTCAGCCTGTTCACCTTGCTGGACCAGTTGCTTCCAGGTGCCGCTCTCAGCAACTCCTATTAGGTTAGGAGTGAAATTTGTAGATTGTGGTGGCATGTTTCTACCAGGGTGGCCTGGGTCATACCGTTAGGACATCGGAGTGCCATGTCCTGAAATCTTTCCATAAATATTTTGACTGACTCTCCCTTTCGCTGCTTCGTGACCAGAAGAGTAGGCATTGTGATCTCCGAGTCATCTTCAAAGAAGCGTGTCAGGAAGAGCTTCTCCAAATCACCCCAATTTTTAATGGAGCCTTCTGAGAGTTTCATGAACCATTCAAAGGCAAGCCCTTTTAGAGTGTCGATGAACAACCGTACCAGGATGGCATTATTATCTACCACATTTCCTGTCTGAGACTTGAAGTAGTAGATATATTAGTTCGGTGACCCTTTGCCGTCAAAAGCTTGTAGGGTTGGAGTTTTGAACTTAGGAGGGTATGAAATATGGTCCCACTCGGCCGGATATGGCCGGATCAATCCTGCTTCTTGGAGGCCTTCCGGTTGGTAAGGGCTTCCAGACGGTGCTCTAATTGACTCATTCTTTTAGAATGAATACTCCCATAGTCCGGGTTGCCTTCCTCCTTAGACGAGGATTTAGATGACTCGGAATCGATTGCTCCTTCTCCTCGATATGTACAGAAGATGAGTTTTCTCCCTCTTTCCATTTGCCTTTGGACTTTTTAGAAGAAGTTTTGGCGATTGACTTCCTCTTATCCTCAAGCAATTGTGTCAGCATCTGCTTGAGAGACTGATGGATTCTTGTTGTGCACGAATCATATCGAATTGTTCCCCTTGGACCTGGGTTTATTGTTCAAAGCGCCTGGCCGTCTCCTCGGGAGTATTTGTCATGTACGCAAGGCTTCTTTCTCTATGAAAGAGTTCAAAACCTGCGATTATGCAACGACGAAATGTGATTCATTTACTTTAATGCCCCGAGGTAGGGCACTGTGGTTGATCGGGGCAACAGTACCAGTCCGAGTGCGAGTATGCTGATAAACTCCTTCTGGTTCCGTGTCAGACTCATCGGAGCTGACTGCTGGTTGTTTTTCCTACTTCTGCTTGCCACGTTTGCTGTAACTTTAGGGTACTCCATGTCAGAGAAGGTTCCCCTCCTGTGGGAGCGATACCTTTTGGCTGATCGGGAGGTTGGGGTCAATCATCTGAACACCGACTGTTTGCTTGTATGTTGGCTGCAGCGGCATTCAAAAAGCATTGCCGTGATGAACCGTTCACAGTAACAAGACGGAGTGATCTGGTTAGCACTCCTTTTCATTGTCAAATAATCTCTTAGATCAGTGGGAGAGGGATCAAAGAGATTGACCTCGGGTTGTCGAGGGCTTTTCAGCTTCTGAAAGTCATCCTTACGTCGAGAATTCGAGAGCAATGTTCAGAAATGTGGAGCTCGCATTGTGCAGAGCAGGCGCAGCTCTCGCGTTTTGACTTCGGAACGTGGGTCTCGTGTCTCTGCTGAGCAGAGAAGCGGACCTCACATTGCTGATTGTCGCGTTTGGTCAGCGATGGTTGAGATATGCGAGTTTTCTCACTTTCGCGTCTGGTTGTAGAGACACGGGTCTCATGTCTGTGAGAAGAGGCATAGCCCTCGCGCTGCTAAACTTTGCGTTTGGGAAGTGGAGCTTCAAAAATGCAGGTCTGGTGGGCTTCGCGTTTAGGTCTCCAAACACGGACTTCGCGCGTTTGTCATGGTTCAGGAAAAACGCAGGCTTGAGGCTCGCGTTCTGCATGTGCTGGACAGGTAATTGTTCCAGCTTTTTGCGCCTGAAGTTGACGCGCACGTCGTCTTTGTCATCGCTCAACGTTCCGGTTACGCCGTATGGGTTGACGGGAACCCCCGATGACTTGGAACTGAGGAAGAGGACGGGCATGAACCGGCTGAATATCAGTAACGTTAACCTCTCGAGTCTCATGCGAGACGTTAACGCGGGTGTTACGTGTGATATGATTAGTCATGGCACTCTCTTGTCAGTCGTATCTGAAGGGATCTCAGAGTGAACTAGAGAGCGGGTCCCCGAGGAGACCTTGCGGTACTGCCGCGCTTTAGGGTTCTTGGAGCCGAAAGAGAGGAACTCTTCGTACTTTGCCTAGTCGAACTCGACAATGAGTGATTCGGCCATTTTTCCCATGTAGGCGACATCACCTTGCGCCACGACTTGCTCATCGGTAGAGAAAATGTTTCCCAGCAGAGCCGCCATCTCTTATTTGGTGGGAGAAATTGAAGATCAAGGAGTAGATTCTTTATTTGATAGTAAAGAAAATTACAGTGGATCAATAATCCTCTTACAAAAGAGGGGAGATATTCAAGCTCAGATCTCCCCTTTGTTTAAAGTCGGGTTCTTGATGTGGCGATGGAAGGTGAATCTTATTTTTCGTTAACCGGGTGAACGTCAGGACCTCTTGGGAATCCTCTCTTTGGATAGTAGACGAAGTAACACAGCTTCTATCCACCAAGGATCTCAAAGAGATTGTAGGCAAAAATGAACTTGTACGCAGCAAGTTGTTAGAAGAGTTGAGCTCTCTCTTTCTTTTCAGCTGGAAGTCTTGGTGTTTCTACGGCTTACAACCGAAGTTCTTTGTTTACTAAGATTTTTTTGACCCCTTTTCCACAGCAAACTAGGTTATTTATAGAGGTTTCAGGGGTAAACATGTCCCCTAAAAACACTCTATAATAGGGGTTAACTCCCTCATTACGTGGGCAGTAATTGACCCAATAATGAGGGCAATTATAACTGAGACGCAGGCTTTGGGCCTCGCGTTTTGCCATTGAGGTGATGCTTGAGAAACGCGAGCTTCTAATTCTGCGTCAAGCTTCACGTGAGACGCGGGATTTGGACTCTGCGTCTTGGTACTGCAGTAATGCTGAGACGCGGGTTTTGACCATCGCGTCTTGGTACTGTAGTGATGCTACTGCAGTAAGGCTGAGATGCGGGTTTCGACCCTTGCGTCTTGGTACTGTAATGGTGGCTATGATTAGCCTTGCGTCTGGAGTTTGGACTCTACATTTTGATGACTTGTCTTCAGTGATTTTTAGACAGCCTACAGCTACAGCTTCCAATAGTGACAATGGATTATTCCCAATTGCTTTTTGCGTGTGTGACATAGAAAAACATTGAAAACGAGAACAACTGGGATTTTTTTATTAGGGCATTATTGCAGATGTTGTATGAAGTATCTGACCCGTATGCTTCACCACACTAACTAGTGTTTCATGTTCGACTGACAAGAGCCTTGCAAAAAAAAATACTTAAACAACATTTTTCTAATGCGTTGCATTCTTAGTTACGTGCTCCATCTAATGGAAATTTTCAAGGATAAATGTAAAAAAATCTTCATTTAAATTTGAAAACTTTTTAGGAATTAACAAAAATGTCAGAGTGGGTGACTTACAAGTACAATGTTTATGATTATAATGAACAAGAGGACGAAACCAAGAAGAGGTCCAAACCTTTGTACAATTTGATGGCGAACTATGAACCTAAAACATAGGCAACACATTCTTCTTGGGAGTTGACCACGTGGTTCTTCTTTTCTCTGTCCAATTTATATAGTTTCTGTCCACTTTAATTAATGTTTGTCTACTTTTTACTTGTTTTGTCCACTTTATATAGTTTCTTTCCACAGTAAGTTATTTCTATCCACATTCCTCTGGATTCTATTAATTTAATATTGTTTCTGTTCACATTTAGTTATTTCTGTTCACCTTTTATAATATGGGTCTGCTTATCTAATATTTTGTTAGATATGAACATGGGACTTCTAAATGTGCGGAATCATATAACAGTTGGATGCGTGAGGCTATATTGCCCCTTTGGTGCAAATACTTGACCACATAGACGTTCAAATCATGTACCGCATGAACACTAGAAGAGTTGTGACTGAAAAATGGGACACTGTCCTCTGCCCTGAACCGTAAAAAATTTTGATCCTCAATATATCAGAATCCTCTACCCTTCATGTAATTATGGCAGGCGATGACGTCTATGAGGTCTTCGATTGGCGTACAATTTTGGGTCGACCTGCATTTCATTCTTTTACCTGCTGAGAATTGAACGTTACCCGCATCTCCTGCAGACAAACACGTGCCATCACTCGGTTCACACAACGTAGCATTACCAGAGTACCATCACAAGACGGTAGAAACATTCAAGTAGACTTATGCCCTAATAATATATCTTATTCCTGATTTGGACAAGGCGAAGATATGATTCTCTAATATTCTGTTTACCTTTTTAATATTCTGTTCTGTCCATAATTTGAAAATTCTAACCACCTTCTAAGTTTTTTTTGTTAACCTTAAGTATAATTTTGCCTAACTTTTGAATATTCCGTCCAACACCTCCCTCCATTATGTCTACTTTTGATGATTTTATACCCCTATTGAAATTTATGTCCACTTTTTACTTTTTCTCAAGTAGCTTCCTCCAGTACATTAGATTCTGTACCCCTTTTGAAAGTTATGTTCTCCACCGCTTTTGAAGATTCTGGACAGAATTTATTCTGCCCACCTACCTGAAAGTGTTGTGGCATTTTAAAAATTTTACAGGGTACATTTTTGAAATTTATGTCCCCCTTTTTGAAGTTTTCTGCCTACTTTATAAAATGCATGTCCACATTTTGACATTTTTGTCTACATTTGTATAATTTTATCCACATTTTCACCTTTATGTTTATATTTTTAACAATTATAGTTCACTATAAACCTGACAGATACTAACTTATATCTCGCACAGGTAACAGAAAGACTTTCTAAATAAGATCTCATGTAACAAAGAAGCATCGTAAGAGAAATAAGACAAGACGAATCAACAATCAATTTGTAACGAGATCTATTGCCTGCGGTAAATGCGGGAAAGAAGGACACAATCTGCATACTTACAATGCTAGAATAAATGAGGAACTTATTGACCCTGCTGGGGTGGATGACAAAATCATTCACCCTGCTTAGTCATCAAATTGGAATTTTATTATCATCTTTGCTGGGGTAGATGAAGAATTATGTATCACTTAGAGAAAAGTTGAACAGAATTTGTACAAATACTACTTATAGGTACCATTGTAGTAAAGTTGAACGGTTAAGTTCAAATTTTGGAGGGAATATCAATTAGAGAGAAGTTATTGAATAATTAGAAGGGTTAATAAATAGCTAAGTTAAGTTGCAGAGATATTCAATTTTAAAAAATCAGAAATAGAAAGATAGAAACCGTAACTTGTAGACAAATATTCATAAAAATAGACATTATCATGACAATCAGAAAAAACTATTGTTCTAATGCAACCAATATAAAAAAATTATCATACAACAAAAAAAATTCTCATACAACAACCATTCATTGGGAGAGGTGCCAGTGTGGTATAAGCGGTATAACTGATATCACAGATAACTTCACTACTTGGCCCTCCACCAGTAGTTGGGCACAAATCTATGTTCGATGCGCTTTCTTGGACTTCCCAGTGGGTATAACTTCGCGGAGGTCACCGTCGCCCCAAATAATTGCCTTCACGTACTCATAAACAAACAGACCACAGTCAAAACTGTAAGATAGACAGAATATAACATAAAGTTGACAAATATCGAGAAAGTTGGACAAAAATTAATAAAGATAGACAGAAATGGAGTACGCTAGACAGAAATGTATAAATGGGAAAAGAAAAAGGTTGACGAAGAGAGGTATAATTAGAAAGAAATTCCACACCTATTTTGTTGTTGCTGAGAATCCAACTTGTGGTAGGGGAAGTGCTTGACAAATATTTTACTTTTTGTTCCGCTCATTCTCTCCAGACACTTGATGATCTTGTAGGCGGTGCCGATGTACTTATGAGGGAGAGAGTTGTAGTGGCCAATCTCCCCTAGAGAAGTCAACCTTGATGAGGTGCCAATGTAAGTCACTGCAGATAGGAATCAACAAAAACGATCAGTCTTCTCCAACATATTACTCCACATTGTTTAAAAAAAAATCATTTCAGCTCTTCCTTGTCCTTGTAGTTTAGGATGTTCTGCAGATAAAACAAAAGTTGGACAGAAAGTACAAAGGTTGGACAAAAACACAAAAGTTAAATAGAAAGTAGAAAAGTTGGACAAAAACTGCTTAAGTTGGACATAAAAAAATCGTGAACAGAAAATATAAAAGTTAATCAAAATATACTTACAGATAAACATGGACAGACTATTCCAACTCTTCCATATTGTTCCTCATATTAGTCATCCATTTGCCGCATCATCTCCCTACCAAGTAAGACATCAAACATCTATTAAAGAGAATTTTAAAACATAATAAAGAAACTAAAAGGGAAAACATATGCAAAAGCCGGACAAAATAAGCTTAAAAGAAGGGAAAAAAACTCACATTGTCCCTAAGCATGTAGCCCCGGAGGATCTGCAGAGGGTATTGCTGGGTCATAAACATGTTTTTCCATGACCAAACTAATTGTTGCCTAATATTTTTTTTGTCAATTAACTTAAAGAAGGGTAATAGTTGGACATATATTTAAAAAGCTGGATATAAATTTTAAAAGTTAGACAAATAATTTTAGAAATAGATATAAAGTGAATAAGGAAGACAATACAAAAGTATCACCTCATCACGGGTAGCTATAAGAAACATTGCAAAGCCTCACGTTTATTCGAGTTTAAGCTGAGCTGTTGGGTCATGCTGAGTTACGCTGTGGACGAACCCATTCTTTGTGTCGTCCTCCCAGTATATTTGCACAGTGAAGTTCGGATCTAGGGGAACACCCGCCTTCAGTTCCACCAATTTCATGAACTCTGCTTTTGTCCTGGGTCCCATGCCATAGCTATCCGGGTTTTCCGCACCACTGAGATGCGTGGATCTTCATAGGCGGAGGCTTCTCCTACAAACGGGGCAGTGGATTCTAGTGCCACCGAGGCAGAGGATGATGTTGCAACAGTGGTAGAAAACTCTACTGCAACCGAGGAAGATGTTATGTTGCAACAGGAAAGATCCTACTATTTACCACACACAGTTCATCCTCGTTTACCCTGTCAGGTGGACAGAAATTTAAAAGCTTAAAAGGCTGGACATAAACTTCAGAGGTTAGACGGAAATTGATAACAGTGGACATGAACTTCAGAAGTTGGACAGAAATTGATAACAATGAACAAGAACTCCAGAAGTTGGATAAAAATAAAAAAAATGCAGGTAAACATGCCTTTGAAACATCCCTTGATGGAGATATCACAAGCTTGGAAGATTACCGACGTCACCGAGACTTCACATTCTTCACAATGCTGGTCAGACCAGCAGATCATGGCCTTTCTTCCTCTTTTTCTTCCTCCTTGCTCTATGTAGGTAATTCATCAATATCTCCACCCATCTCCCATGCTTCTTCTTCTTCGGCCGGTCCATAAACTGGCACCCCTTTTTATTCCCCTTTATCTGCTTGTTCGTCATCAAAACGAGCTTGCTCTTTCTTTTTAGCACGGGAAACACCTTGAGCTCTTCAAAAGAAGGTTCTGCCTTCGCAACTTCATCCATGCCAGCATCTGACAAGACATTTTGGAGGCAGGTAATCTTTTTTCGGTACAAGATTTCACTGTCAATAATTGCCTTATCTTGGTGTCTCCAAACTTCTTCCAGAAGGCAAGTTGTTGCATCGTCATCTTATTCCTCGTTCGAATACAATTGCGATCAAGGTTAGCAATGATCGTCTCAGGTTGGCGAAGAACCTTAACACAAAAGATGGAGAAAATCATTAGAAGTTGAAAATTTTAATGTTGGACATATTTATGAAAATGCAGACAAATTTTCAAAGTGTTGAAAAATATCTAGAAAATTGGACAACTATTAGTAAATTTAGACAAATTTTGGGACATTGGATAGATTTATGGAACATTTAAGGTTTAACAGAAATAAAATTTTGTTGGACAAAAAGTACAGAAAGGTGGACAAATTATAAATAAGTTGGACAAAATTCCAATAATGGTGGACAAACTTACATTGACCAGGGGCATATCCAGACATGTAGCGCTCTTACTTTTGCTATCAGAAGGGCTCACCTCTTCAAAGCTAGCTTTGCATTGCAAACACTACTGATGTTTTTTTCGTGAACAACCACAACTCACATTGTGTCTTTTACACATTTTAGGCTCCGACAGTAGCCAAAGAATTTTTTAGATATTGACTGTTTGGTGTTCGAGATCCATATCATGCAAAACTAGTAGAGAATTTGCAGGAGGGCAAAATCATCAATATCCTCCTTTCTTTCACTCTTAACGAGCCTAGAAAGGAACTTTTCCAAATAATATATTTTAAAGATGTACAAAATTGTTAGAAGGAGCGTAAATATTAACAAAAGTGGACAGAAACGAACTAAAGTGGACACTAAATGTATATGGTGGACAAATTATATTATTGTCGGACAAATTTCAATAACAAAATTTATTACAATTAACTTCTACTTCTTTTCAGACTTTATTTTCCCCTTCATATGACCTTCTTCTCCTCACTCTGAACCCTCTTCTTTTCTCAAGGATTACCCCTGAAATACTTGATCCAGAGGGGAGTTTTTTTCGTGTTCCTCTTCATGGAACGACCAGCGATGAGGAAGAATGTGTGAATACGAATCCATGAAGGTGTGAAGAACGCCTTCAAAGCGGAACCTCATCGTCCTTTCATCCCGGACTACCTTCTCAAGGGTAGGTTGGTCTACAGATAGGCGTCCAAGGTCCAAGTAGCGAACAAACAGACAATCCTGTAGGGCTGCTCGATGGGCGTCTGTAATGCGAGGTAGCAGACTCTCTATAAGCTTTGAATATGGATAGATCCAGGAGACGGGGCGGAGTTATATTCTGCTATCCTTCTTCTTCTTTATTGCATGAGTTTCTTTGTGGGAGTTCAAACTATAAAATGGTAACAAATATGAACATAGGTGGACAAATTTGTATAAAGGTGGTCATTTTTTTAATAGGTGGACAAAATTGTGATAAAGGTGGATAAATTTTAACAAAAGCAGAATTAGCAAATGTATACAAAAATAACACAAACTAGCCAAGTGTCTACAAAAATGATTTAAGGTGAACAACAAAGTTGAATTTTTAACCCTAACCTTAACCTTAACTTTAACATGAGAGAACATGTGTGTGCAGTTCACATAGTGGACAAACTTTTAACAAAGAAAGAATTATGGACTCACGTTTTGGTGGAAGAAAGAATTGGCCATTTCTCCTCGGCTACTGTAGCATATTTCTCGTATCTGAATGTTGATGCTTTCCTCTTCTCAACAGAAACGTCATTGATGCTCTTCTCTGCATCAGCTATAGCGTCACCGATGGACGACTCCATATACGCCGAAGGAGTAAGGTCGTCCACCACTGGTTGAGTGCTCTGATCAGATATTAAATAGGAGTTTGAGAGAATTTTAGGTGCACCTCAAAAAACGTTGACAAATTTTTTTGGGATTTTTGAGAGATTGAAGAAGATGAAGAGGTTGACAAATTTTGGGGATTGTTGAGATATTGAAGAAGATGAAGAGGTTGACAAATTTGGTGGGGGCGGGGGGTAACTTTTGGGGGGTAATTTTTTGGGAAAGAAAGAGATAATAAATCGCCTGTACTGTTATAATGACGCCGCAGTACACCTTTTTACTCGGGGAGTGTTGCGACGTGATAAGAGGGAACGATGAGGGGCAAAATCGACATTCCACCCTTGTCCACGCCCCACTTGCTGGGGGTTGGCGTTCAAAAATAGGAAAACTGGCATTGGAATTTTGGTAAGGTTTTGTAGAGGTAAATTCCTCGGAAGAATTTATCTACACTCAAATTGTAAATGGAAATGTAAATCAAACGCAAGCATTAGAGAATTACGTGAAAAACCCAGGGAGTAAAAAACCACAGTGCAAAGAGGGAGAGAGAATCCATCAAATCAAAAAGATCACAAGAAATTCTCACTATTCTATTACAAGTTTTATTTCTTTAGGGTTTGATCCCCTGTAAGGAGGAAGAGATCGACTTTGATAGCTGAAAGTTGAAGAGCTGTGTTGTGGTCTCCGAGATCTCCGCCTATGGATCAACCCACGATCGTAATTGCCCGTAACGCCCCAGCTATAATTGGTAGAGTGGTGCGCTATCTCCGAAGACCGCGCTGTTTGGTGAGGATAACGGCTCAGATCCTCAATCATTGCCCACCACGTACCGAGTTGTTGTTACCGTCCTGTTAGCCAGGAGGTTGGGTAAGATTAGCTGGATGAAGTCGAATCTGAAACCTCCTTGATCCGTGAGATTTATCAGGTGTCACGATCTCGCAGAGTTTATAATTTTGACCACTACAGTTTTAAACAGTAAAGAGTTTTTGGTGGTTTCATCTTTACTTGAGGAGTTAAAAGCAAATTTCCCATTTTTTTCTGTTTTTTAAAGTTCCATTTTTATCAAAATCGACTGACGGGAGGTTTTCTCCGTGAGTCCTTCACAAATTATGTGTGTCCGTCCATCCGTTTCCCCTTTCTCGAGCTCCGCCTTTTCCTCTCTTGCTCTGATCCGTCGCTCGCCAGCTATCCATCCCCTCTCCTCCCTCCCCCCCCCCCCCCCGTCTCTCTAGCTCTCCTTTCCCCTCTCCCCTCTCTCTTGCTTTCCTGTCCCTTTTCTCTCTCCACCCTCCTCTCTCCCTTTCACTGCCGCCGGTCGGTTTTTCTCCGTCCGACGACAGTATACTAGTAATATTATCAAAATCGAGTGAAGCGAGGTTTTCTTCCGTGACTCCACAAACTTTGTCCGTTCATCTTCATATGCGCCAGAAATAGAGAGATCAAGAGATAGCACGCACGCGAGAGAAAGCGCTCTCATCCTCCTTCCCCTGCCTTCTCTTCCTTTCTCTTCGCATTCGCCGCCGTCGCTCGGTTTCCACCTCTAAGTTATTCTAATAATAATATTATATATATTCAAAACTGACCAAAAATGAAGTTTTCTCTCGTGACTCATATAGAAATTTTGTCTGTTTGTCCGTTTGTCCATTTTCATCCGTGAGAGAAAGTAATGTCGAGCCCCTCTTTTTATTTTTCCTCTCTCAGCTTTCCCTCCTTCCTTCTCAAATTTTTTCCCTTTCCCTTCCTCCTCCCGACCGATTGGTCGGTTTTCTACCGACAACGGTGGTATACTAATATTAATATATTATCAAAACTGACCGAAAGGAGGTTTTCTCCCGTGATTTATATAGAAACTTTCTCTGTCTGTCCGTCTTCATCTGCGAGAGAGAGAGAGAGAGAGAGTAGTGCCGACCTCCTCCTTCTTCCTTTCACAGCTCCCCTTCTTCTCCCCCTTTCTTCTTCCTCTCTCCCTCATCTTCATCCTGGCTGATCGATCGATTTTCACCGACAATGACGGTATACTAGTAATAATATTATTATCAAATCGAGCGAAATGAGGATCTCCTGTGACTCCTTATACTTTGTCCGTCCGTCTGTTCTTCAAAAAAGAGAGCCACAAAGGACCGAGAGCCCTCTCCTTCCCCCCTCCTCTCTCCGCTCTTCGTGCTCCTATCTTCCCACTTCTTCTTTTTTGTCCCCTTTTCTCCCCTCCTCTTCGCTGCTAATCTACTAGTATAATATTATAAACTATCACTCTTTTTATTAACTCATTCGCACCTTTTCCTTCCGAACCCAACTAATAAATGCGCACCACACCGTAATGGGAGAGAAAAAAGGATCGAAAACAAGAGACAAATCTATTGGCGCGACCCCACAAAAAACCCCAATGAGAAAAAAACAAAGCCCTGCGATCTGAAATTTAAATTCGAGGTAAAGAAACGATCTCTCTTGAAATTTGTTCGCCAGAGGTGCTAAAAGTCTTATCCTTCTTGCCCTTCTTCGCTGCTGATCCTCTCACTTTGATTGTTTCTAGGGTTTCTGATACAGAGCTGGGGTAGTGTGCTATTAGATTCTCGAATCGATCACGAGTAGCGCGAGAATGAAGATCGGGTGAGGTTTTAGTTTGGTCCCTAACCGTTCTCGAGTCCGTTTCACTATTTAATTTTGATTTGGCAGTTAAATTGTCCGAGGGAAGTGAATAAATAACGCATGATTTTGATTCTTAGGACTCTTTGTCTTTCATTAATGCTGTCAAAATCCAAAACTGGATTTTGTTAGTTCCTGTATTGTGAATTTTAGTTTATTTAAATGGAATTCTAGTTGGGAGGGGAGACGTGGCAATTTATTAAGTAGATAACTTATTTAGAATGAATGCTGCAATCTGAGAGGGGAGGGATTTAGAGATGAATTCTACTATGGATGAGATCAATTTATTACGGCAGGCCCAGAGGCATCACTTAGTTGTTAGAGGGATTGGAGGAGAAATAGATTTAGAGATAGGTCCTGGTGATGATGACCCTTCTTTTGCGAGCGCTCCCCTTGTCTCCATCCCACCGCAAGAAACTCCAGTCGTTGAAGAACAAGAAGACCAAAAGCACCTCATTTTGACCACTCAGACCCCTACTGAAGAGCCACAGGACATTGGGAAGTTGCCGCAAGCAAAGAAGAAGAAGAAAGTGGTGAAGAAGTGGCGGGAGGAGTGGGCGGACACTTACAAGTGGGCTTATGTGGATATGCATGAAGGGACGGCGAGGATATTCTGTTCGGTTTGTAGGGAGTATGGGAGAAAGCATAGGAGGAACCCTTACGGGAATGAAGGGAGTAGGAACATGCAGATGAGCGCTTTGGAAGAACACAATAATAGCTTGCTTCACAAGGAGGCCCTTCGGCTCCAAATGGCATCCTCCAAGGACAAGAGCTTGCCCATGGTTGAGAGGCCTGTCTATGTTAAAGGTTTGTATGTTATTGTCTATATTCTCGTTCTGCTCGATGCTGCAATTTCTAGGAGAGATTGAATTTTGTATAATTAAATTTTCTAGAACTTTTATTGGGTGATCTTGCGTGCTATTGTTTACCTGTATGGTCTTGTACACGGTTGAATAATATATACATGCAACCACAATGCTCAAAGTCAAATATGTAATGTGGCTGGACTAAACACTTATTGTTACTGACCTCTTCGAGATCAAATTTAGATATATTGTGTCTTAAGACTTCTTCATGTAGCAATATCTGGTGTCCATTAGCACATGCTTTTACTTTATTCTTATGGTGCTAGATTTGTTTATTGATTAATTCAGAACACCTCTCGTGATTTGCGCTAGAGAGCAATTAGAATTTAGAGTAATCTAGCACCGATTATGAAGTTTTCTAGCATCTCATGACCAGCTAATTGCCACGTTTTGTCTCTGTTACAAATGCTTGCATGATGGTGTGAACTGCAAGTTGATATTGTATGTTGTCATGATCTGGCATGTTACCCTTGACCATCAAGTGTCTGATAAGTTAACACTTAAATCCGTAGTATAAGTCAGTTATTCATGATTCAAGGCAACAAGAAAAAAGAGCTCTGATGCCTTCAATTTGATTAGGCCAATTCCTTTATATCTTTCTATCCTAGTATTCCTGAAGCCCCATTAGCAATATTTATCTTGGTCTCTGTTCATGTTACTTGCCAATCTTATACTTTACTATAGTTGAAAATTCATCTCCTTGATGAGCAGTAACATTCCATTCTTACTCTGTTAGGATCATTTAATTATTAAAGAGGAGAATTTTTGATTTCCTCGTGTGGAACTGTTGCTGTTTCTTATAGGCATAATCTTTATAAATTCTTTTTTCTTTTTCACTGCGCTTCTAGATTGATCTTGTAATTTTTCTTTAATTTTATGTTCTTCTGGTGTCTTTCTTAATCTTATAGGACTACATATAGTTAGTTGTAATCGTTTTACAAATATGAAAATTACGTCATTTTCTACTCGTTTTCTTTATAACACTAGGTTATTGTATACTTAATACACCCAATTAAGGGGTTAATATAGAGTGGGCCCCTCCAACTCTCTCCCAATATTGAGAGGGAGGCGGGCGGGGGATGGAGGGGATTAGTTCCTCTCATTATAATTGGTGTGTGCCTTGAACTTGTGATCTCTCTGTCACAAGTCACATGCCTTACCAATTGTCCTCAAGTTCCTCTAACGAATACATCAGGTTACAGAAGTAAAGTCCTCTACATTTTGAAAAGTTTTTCTTGTAATTGAACATTATATAATTTATCCTTTTTGTGGATCTCAAATCAATTCAATAGTTGACTAGGGGAGCTTTAAGTGATTATCCACTTATTTTATTAATTTTGTTGTTATGCTGAAGTAGCTTCAGTTTGTTGGTTTTTTAGTATTGCAAGCATAATTAAATCATTATATTCAAAAGCTTAGCATGCCCTTTTTCATTTTAACTTTCTCCAAGTTCACTTCATATAGGCCCTAAGGTGTTCCTCAGCTATTCATCCTGTTTTCACGCGCGAAGCGTACAGACATACAAACAGATGTGGTATTCACAAAGTTGTTAAAGAACACAGTGTGTTTGATGTTTGCGTAAGGCACATCTCAGAGCTTGCACTATTTCCCTCATTTACTTGGAAATGTTGGGAAAATTACATAAAGCTTACAGGTCCTCTTTAGTTGGATCTTTCTACTCCCCATAGGCCCATACATTAAGATCTCATGGTCTTTCTATATTTCTTTCTTTAGTTTTGTATTCCCTTGCTGCAGAAGCCTGTACAGAAACCCTTAAAAACATACAATAGTTCAAATCTGATGTTTGCTCAAAGATTGATATATGCTATTATTTTACATAATTGTGTGGTTACTTTTGCAATCTCAATAATGTAACTTATCCGTTTCACAATCTGAAAGTTGCTCCTTCCTAATGGGGCTTTGGAACATTGTTTGATGGTTGACGTGAAAATAGCATTTTCTTAAATTAACAGAATATTTTTGTTAGTCTGTACTAAATTTCTGTTTTTTTTAATTTTAATTATGGCATGTGGCGACATAGCTTTAATGTCAAAAACAGCTGGTTCCATTGTTGAATCTGTGTTACGAAGAGATCCTCATGAAGTCGAATATATACAGGCAGTGCAAGAAGTTGTTCATTCTTTAGAGCCAGTTTTGGTGAAGAATTCTCAGTAAGTTATTATTTTGAAGAACTTGGGCTACATTTCATGAAAAGATAATTATGTTTTAGATTTATGTTGTGATTCCTCACCTAGGCTCTAGAAACATAGAAATTTTATGTTTGTGTTTCCAGGTATATTCACATTTTAGAGCGCTTGTTAGAACCAGAACGAATGATTGTTTTTAGAGTACCATGGGTTGATGACAGGGGCGAGGCACATGTGAATCGAGGCTTTCGTGTGCAATTCAGCCAGGTGTTGGGGCCATGTAGGGGTGGTCTTCGTTTTCATCCATCCATGAACTTAGGTGTTGCCAAGTTTCTGGCTTTTGATCAGGTAGAATTTTATATATTCAACTTGAAAATGTTTCCCTCTTCATGTGAATGAGTGACATTATTTACACGAACAACTGCTTTCATTTTAACTTGACATATTATTCAGCTATAAACCATTTGCCAGGAAGAAGCTCTTTAGTTAACTAATTAGTTTTCCCCATACAGTTTGTCAACTACCCAACATGCCAGCTTGGGCTTTGTTCATGATTCTTGTGTTTGTGTTGGGGACAATTATCTGGGATTGTGTTGGACTCAGATTTTTGTTGATCTTAATCTTGGTCTGATCAGGATTCTTTAACTTTTTTTGTAGTTTTTTTCATTTCTGTATGTCTTGGATATAAAATTAAACCATGTCAACCTAATCATTGTCAGGGAAAAAATGTTAACTTTTTGACTTAGGGCCGGACACGGGGCCAAACCTCATGCTGGAACTGATGAACATTCCTTAATTTTGGATAATATTATTTGAAATGAGGGAAAATAAGAGCTTTGAAGTTAATAAAAACACGCATGAATATTTACCAAATTCAAATTAGGTGTCTTCACCGTGATTTATTATATGATTTGAATATCCAGTTCCTCTCTCATTCTCATTTAGTGATAAGAATGTACATGAAACACAAAACAAACTCTTTTGTATTTAAAAACATAATACCCGTAATATTTGCAGTTATGCACCAACCTACTTGGTAGAATGGTTAAGATGAGGATTGGGGGAGAACAGGGTCTAACTGCTGAAGCCTGAAAAGGAGCACAAACACCTATTTCTCAAAAAAGACACCCTTATAACCGTGTAGTCTAAGTTTTAAAAATATCAGTGAAGTTAAATTTCACAGTTGGTTTTAACGTAATCATGTCTTTTTAATTAGTTAAAGCCAAACTGATATCACTTTCCAGGTGAAACTAAATTTCTATTAAAATATTTCCATAAAGATTATATTACCCGATTTTGTGCCTCTATTTGATTGGTCTGTCCATAGTATTGTGTTTAAAAATAAGTTCTGTTATTCTATATGTTATAGTGGGGAATAAGGATATGAGTAGAGCAAACAACGCAAGGTGCAATAATAGCTATTTTTTCAGTTTATGCAACTGATATACAATCACTAATTGTACATACTGTAACTCTAATTCACTTCCTTTTTCTTAACATAAAACTGCGTCTCGGGTTGGAGTTTTTTGCTTTCAGAACCATGCTTTTCATTCATGCATACTATTTCCTACTTTTTTAGTCTATGGAGATTTGGTTAGCTGCTCCCTGGTTACATGAGCTTAAAGGGTTGACATCTATGGTAGGCGTCCAGTTCGGGGGTTATGGCAGGATTCTTGTATTCCCCATCGCATCCTCGGTCAGGAAGTTGGAATCTACTCATTATGGCCCCATCTGGCAAAGGGTTAAGCAATGGGTTGGGCGTGGGTTAGCCCCTCTTTAATCTGCCGGACAGAAAAAAGTAGCACATGGGTTGAGGGGGTCAACACAATCTTAACTTCCAAGCACAAAAAAGGAACAAGGATTAGATGGCCCATGCAGAAGGTTAAGAGGCGCTCTCTTAGTACTTGGTGTTAAAAGATCCTTCCTTGATAGTTGAGAGATCCTTCTGTTTGTATAAGGGTTTATGATAACCCTTCCTCACTTACGCATGAACATGATTTCTTTGAGCTTTCAGTCTAACACTCTAACTAGTGAGACTAACCATTTCTGTTATCTCTTTATTTGAGACCACTTATCCAGTATAACCCTTGACGTTAATCTTTCTTCTGTACCTTGTCCCAAGATGGGGACTTTTGTCGGGTTGGTCAACCTTTTGGGTGGTCAACTTGATCTAAACTTGTCATTATCATCGACTTGTATATATGTGCATGTGTATGCTTGTACAGGTGACTATTCTGATTTTATCGGGGGTTGCATTTTCTTCATTAATTGAGAAATAATATCCTTGTTTTTTTAAAAATTTTTGCACGGCTTGTTGCCCTGCTCCCTATTTATTTACTTATTTTTGTGAAAGAACTGGCCACTTCTTCCATTGGTGTCTATGTATGAAACATATTAAACCTATTTTATTCTATTGGTTGGTTGCCGGAATTATGCAGTTTGAAGGAATTGTTATTGTGATGGAAAATAGAAGTAGTGAAAATTTGAAAAAGCCCAAGTGGAAATTTTCAGGTCAATGATTTTATAGATTTTTCCCCTCTTTTCAATCCATTCAAAACACATCCTTACAAGTTTTTGAGTGTTCTCTGTAAAATGCAGTTGAGAGAAAAAACTATGAATGCATGGATTTTCTTGGGCAACTTAAATGCTCCTATTATTTAGGGAAGGATTGTTAAAAGGTTGGTATAATGGTCAAACAATTTTTGAAAGTGAATATGGTTAAACTATGTGATGAAAATTGGTTTTAGGAGTCACTCGAGAGTTCCACAAAGCTGAGGGTGAAAGTTAACTGCGAGTTAATGGGAGGAGGTGTTTGGCTGTTCTTTGTCAAAACCATTGTTAATTGATTCCTTGTGGAGCTAAAAAGGGTTGAATAGAAGCTAGTTCCTTTTCTGTCCATCCTTAGTGGGTTTACATGGAGAGAATAATACATACTCAGAGGGTATGAAGGTTTGGCTGTATGTCAACTTCATACATTCAGTTCTTATGGGAGAAGGGTGCCTTGGTGTCATGTGTTATATAGTTATAGTATTGTACCGGTATCCAGCCTTACCTTGCAAAATACATCTCTGTTTTGAGTGCTATTTGAGTTAACTATCATAGAATTTGGGGCTCTGCTGCTGTTATTGCGGAACACACTAGTGCACATGCCCTAATTTGACAAGAAATAACAGTTGCATGCTGCAAGCAGTTTAATGCTGTTTTCGAACTGTGAGAGTATGTCCAAAAGAGAGGTTTGTGTAAGCAATGAGCATCCTATCTGATTGTTTGGATAAAGACTAGATTATTGGCGCATGCGATCCACGTGGTAAGATAAAATCAAGATATTAAATATTTAATACACACATACACACTCTCAATAAAGATACAATCTATTAATTGAGTCAAATATTTAATTTAACTTAACTTTTAATTTGAATGATGTAAATGTGGCATGAAAATGATCGAAAGCTATTAAAGAGTTGAACCCACATAATAATAACATTCAATGTGAGAGTTTTAATATAAAGTATGATATTAAGTAACTTTTTAACTTTACTTGTTCATTCAATTTGTTGTAATATGTAGAGAGAATCATAAGAGTGGACTGTGAGACCTTAGGACTCAAGAGTTTGCATTAAAGAAGTAGATGTTGCGTTACTTCTTGGTATTGTATTTGCTAGGCAGGAAGAAACTTATATTATGTTGCCTTTTCCTTTTTGTTCTACCATTTACCATATTATCTTAATGTATGTGATGATGGATCTTTTGCATTCCCCCGCATCTCCTTTCTCTTCTTCTTTTGTTTTTTTCTGACGGAACTCCTTTTGTCTTATATGATGTCTTTCAAGAGGAAAGGAAAGATTCAAAGAATGCAAACATATAGGAGGAAAGGTTGAAGGAAAGGTCGAAAGAAAGCTCGGTTTGTAATATCACATGTCTTAATTAAATGTAAAGTGAAACATAATTCCTCTGGAGTATTCTCAGGCATTTTGTAAGAATGGCCTATAAGTACTGCCATCACATGTCTTCACCTTTCAAGCAAAGCTGACTTGTCTTCTTTATCTAACAAACTTTATGCTCAATAGAAGTGACTTCAACAACTTTGTGTATATGTTTCCACTCCATTGTGAGATTCTTCAATTCTAGTGTAGAACCATACAATTTTTCCTTCTATTGCCATGAATGATGGCGATTATGATTTATGATAACATATCTATGATTGTGAACAAAGTGGCTTCTCTTACCATGTGGAAATATTACCACTCACCTGCATCTGCACTTTTACTTCCTTGTAGACTCTAAAGAATGCTCTATCACCGTATAAACTTGGAGGTGCCGCAGGGGGAAGTGATTTCGATCCAAAAGGAAAGAGTGAGAATGAGGTGTATAGCCTTCTATGTTATATCTTTTTTGAGAGTCGGGTTTACACCCAAGGATGACATTCCATCAGCAATGTCTTGCAGATCATGCGCTTTTGCCAGAGCTTCATGGATGAGTTATATCGGTATTTGGGACCAGAGCAGGTAATAGATGTTATATCTATTTCCTTATTGTTTCTTATACCCCTGCCAATAGTAGGTTCAAATGCCATGTCTGTTAACCAGTTCCTAAAATTACAGTATGATTTTTATTTATTATGTTCACCATAGGATCTTCCTGCAGAAGATATGGGTGTTGGTCCACGGGAAATGGGGTACCTCTTTGGACAATATAGACGCCTTGCTGGCCATTTTCAGGTATTAATGATTTTTTAGTACTAAATAAATGACAGATGCAGCAATATTAATTGATATATCATATAATGGCATATTGTTTCTTTGGATATGCTGTATGCTTTATCTAAATCCAAAATAAATGTATCATTGCACTTTGTTTCTTTAATTTCTATGGATGTTTCTTTAGTCCATACTAACTTCTGTCTAGCCAGACGTTTCTATTTATTGCTTGCTATAAGTAATGTCAATTGTTATTTTTTTTGATACTTCCTGGAATCATATGGCTATATGCTAATCTATTAAAATTCATGAATAATCTATCACTATAATTTTAAGTGTAGTGGCCCATTAGCATGATTAATTTTCCTCTTGGAAGTATCATGAGATGTGCTGCATACCAGATAGTTTTTAGGTGTCTACTATATTAATATATCTTTAACACTGATTAGGATCCTAATTCTTGCAATACTTATGAGAACGAGTTTGTAAATTTACTTTATGATGACTCGTCTGATCTGAAATATTTCTACTTCTCCTTTTATTTTCTCTATATCTGGAAAAAGAAGAATGGCATAACCAAGCAAATTCCTAGCCAGCTCTCAAATGTGAAGGCTAGGAAAATAAAGGTCAAGTCTAGCAAGGGGCCAAGAATCAAGGTGCCAAAGTACACAAGAGAAAGGTTTCTGACCCAAGGCAACCCGGATACAAAGGGGAGGAACAAAAGTTTTTGCCAAAGAACATGTTGGACCTAGTGTTTGAAATGGCGAAAGTGTGAGGTGAAGCATTGGACCCGAGGCGGAAGCCTCATGAAATTTTTATATTTTTATTTCTAAAATTTAAAAATATTGAAAAAATACGTAGAATGGTATAAAAATTAACAGATATATAAAATCAGGTTAAGACATTAATCAAGAATGAATAAGGCTTAATATGGAAACAAAAAATATAATAAAATAAGTTGGATGGAAAAGAGTCAAAGACCATATGTCCTATTTTGCAGGGATGCTAATGGGCTCGGACAGCTCGAGGCTCGGCTTGAGATCGCTCGATAAAATCTCGTTTAGGTTCGTTCAGTAACTTAAATGAACCACACTTGAACAATAATTTAAGCTCGTTAAAATAAATGAATAAAATCGAGCATAACTAGGCTCGGCTTGGCTCGGCTCAAGCTCGGCTCGCTAATGGCTCGTATATGCTCGGGTTAGCTTGAACTCGAGCTTGGCTCAAAGAAGGCTTAATAAACTGGTATTCAAATCAGTTTAATTGAGTTTCTATATCGTGTCTACTAAAATATTTCAGTTCGATCACCACCCCTATGCAATAATATTTCTTTTTCTTTTAAAAAAAATTCCTAGTCTAAACCCTGAATAGAAAAGAAAAAATGCCTAGCCTGAACCCCAAATAAAAGACACATTTTTTTTAACTTTCTTTCTCTCCAAGTCTTGCACCTTTTTTCTTTTACTTATCACTGCAAGAACCCTAACCTTGGTAAGAGAAATCAGATTTATCTTCTAACAACATTAAGTCCCTTTATTTTCCCTTTTCTTTTTTCTCCTCAGTTTTTTGGAAAATATATTCTTCATGTAGATCTATCATCTCTTTTTTTATTACCTGCTTGCTGAATGACTGTCACTCACTCAAGGACATAGGAGGAACATATTTTTGAAATATAATATATAATTTTAGAATATATGCTTAGATGTAACTTTCAAAATGATATTACATGTTCTTTAGTTGTCACTGCTTACTTTCTAAAAATTTAATGTGTATATTATTTTCTGATATAATTTAAAATATATTTTTTATTACCTGTGTAGATCATGGTTCAAAGTCGTAGTCTCTGTCGCCGACTCGACCGACACCGAGACGGATTGGTCTCTGCGACTCGGATCGGGCTTGGACGATACACACAAAACACAACATAGAAAGCTCAAAAAATTATGAAAAAAATCATGATAAATTATAAAAAAAAATGTAGACATCAAAATTCATGTATCATATATTCAAAACATATCACCTAGTACACAAAACATGAGTACCATATTCCCATCCAATATCGCGTTACTTTGGAGCCATACTGAAGTTTAAAAAATTATCTGTTACATTAAATTAAAACTAAAATTAATTAAATTAACTAAATTAAAACTACATTAAAGTAAATTAAATTAAACTAAACTAAACTAATTTATTCTAAATTAAACTAAATTAAATTAATTACTTAACTTCAATAAAATTATTAAATTACTTAACTTAAATAAAATCACAAAATTATATTAAATTAAACTAAATTGAGTTAAACTAAACTAATTTAAACTAAATTAAATAGAGAGAGACGGAGAGAGAGAGGGAAGAACAGAGGGGGAGAGAGGACAAAGAGATTGAGGGAGAGAGAGGACAGAGGGACAGAGGGAGAGGGACAGAGGGAGAGAGACAGACAGGGGGGACAGAAGACGGAGAGACAGAGGGGGAGGGGGACAGAGGGGGAGAGGGAGGGGGAGAGAAGACAGAGAGACTGAGGGAGAGAGAGGGAGAGAGAAGACAGAGAGACTGAGGGAGAGATCGACGGAGAGGAGAGAGAAGACAGACTGAGGAAGAGAGGGACAGAGGGAGAGCCGAAGAGAGTTGGGAGAGGGACAGAGGGAGAGAGACGGAGAGGGAGAAAGATCGACAGAGAGAGGGGGGAGAGAGAGAAGATAGAGAGACTGAGGGAGAGAGAGCTCAGAGGGAGAGAGGGAGTACCAGCGGAGTAACGACGGAGCCCTCAGTCGGCGACGGGAGATTTGGAGGAGAGGTAAGTGTTATGTTTTTTTTCGCCTTTTTTCATTTTATAGGCGACAAGCCACGGGTGACTTCAGCAGATCCGAGTCAAATCTGAATCGGTTTCGACTCGGAGCCGACTCAGCCGAGTCTTGGAAGACTCAGCCGAGTCGAAACGAGTCGGGCTCGACTCGGATCTGCTTAATGACTCGAGCATTCGTGTCATCCCGGACCACGCCGAGTCGGATACGATTCGGCCGAGTCGTATCCGACTCGGCCGAGATTGCGAACACTGGCATGGTTTAAAGTTGCGGTCTCGGCCGCCGACTCGGAGGGCACTGTTCCACGTCGGTTGCGGCATCGCAGAATGGACTCGAGCAATACGCGCAAAACACTATATAGAGAGCTCAATTTTTTTTGAAAAAATCATGATAATTCGTAAAAAATGTAGACATCAAAATTCATGTATCACATGTTCAAAATAAATTTGTTTTGAGAGGGTAATTGGGAAATATGATGATTTGGGGGGTAAATTTAGAAATATGAAAGATTTGAGAGGTAAATATGAGAAAACCCAAAAATTTTAAAAAAAGAAAAAAGAAAAAGATAAAAAGGAGAGAGATCGGGTGAGAGACAGAGAGATAGATCAGAGGGAGGGAGAGAGACCCTCTTTCTCCCTCCACCCCCTCCGATCTCTCTCTGTCCTCTCACTTTCCCTTCCTCCTTCCGCTTAGAGGCGACGACCGCGGCGAGCTTGAGGCGGCGACGGATGAGAGAGGGAGGGAGAGAGATCGGGTGGGAGAGGGAGAGAGAGAGATCGAAGAGGGGGAGAGAGAGACTTACCTGTATACAGTGTGGAGGTAGGCGAACAACGGGCGAATGGCGGCGGGCGAATGACGGGCCTAGAGGTAAGCCCGGACTCGGGGCGTATCGTTCGAGTCATACTGAGTCCATCGCCGACTCGGCCGATACGCCCGAGTCGGGCAGAGTCAGACCTGAGTCAAGCAAAACTTAGCCAAATCTTCAACTCGTGGCACGATATCAGACTGAGTAAGTCTGTTTTGGTTTCGACTCGGCACCGGAACAGCCGAGTTTTTGAACCCTATGGGCATTGTGTCTATTTTGAGAGAGGTCACTTCAGCTTGCTATAGGGGGTAACAACTAACAAAATGAGCATCATGCATGGGTAGCAAGTATCACTCAGCAGCCTGCACACCTGTTCAATCAACATTATAGAAGGTACTAAGACAAGAAGCAATTTCAGGACTCAAGGTTGCCAGAAAAGTTCCTTTTTTGTGTTGGGTGTTTTGGGTTGGGGTGGGGGGTTAGGTAGGTAGAGCCAATTTCTTTGGCTGAAACAAGGGCCAGGGTAGCCATTCCAAAGCCGAAGAGAGGATCTTGCGGTGGATGTAGCTGTGCTTCTACTGAACTGTAGACTGAACAGACAAATTTAAAATGAAATTGACGATATAGATGGTTGTTGGGAATCCTCATAGATGGTTTGTATTCACACTGCTGGGTTATTTAACAGAAGAGCACAAGGGAACTTGGCCTTAAGGAGGGCACATTTTGGTCCTGGGAATTTTGTCTTGAGGAGCAGACAAGTCAACTTGACAATAAAAATGCAGGGTTGAAGTTGATTCTACAGCCAACAACTGCTTGAGGAGAACAGGGTTTGAAACAGAACTTCATAACTGAGTTTCCTAGCAAGTGGGCCATGTAGTATGCATGTTTGGTTGACTGCTATGTTACAGATCTGAGATCATCTAGCCTTAGATGTGTAGGAATAGATCAGAGAGACAAATTCTACTAATAGGCCAATACACAATATGGAGTTAGATGGCTCAGTTCAGGTGGAGGGCAGGACAAGATGTGCTTGAGAATAACATGCTGAGTAATAGTAGGCCGGGTTGAATGCAGTAGATCTTAGGAGGGGCAGGGCTTTTTGTTGAACATAAAGCAGGGAGATAGTGTGATTGCTGGAGGATAGCAGCAATGAGTCATTAGGTTGAAGGTAGTAGGTACTTCTATCTTGGTGGGTAAAATGGCTGCTGACTGGGACCATTTTTTGCTTTCAGTGATTAACGAAAAGATTATTGGATGGCACCAAACAGTAGGGAAACCACTTGCTTTTGGTTTCTACTTTGAAAACGAACTAAATGGAGTCAAATACAGGGTATTTTTGGTTAAGGGCTGGTTTATCCCAGGAGCTGTTCAGGTTAGGAGGCGGAGAAGTTGCACCAACGGCTCCCTAGGGGTTGGGAATACAGAACATCATATATGAATCTAATAAGAGGGAGGGGGTTACTGGGGCCTGAAATATTGGCGGGAGAACTTTTTTAGAGGCTAAAGATGAATATTGCTTGGAGAGCTCTCTGGAGTTTTAAAGCATCACAACTGGTTGAAATGCTGCTTGCCAAGGGTGTTTACTGAAGACTGAGCCTCATTGCACCTATGAATGCCAATTGGCCACGTCAGGGGAGAAAGATCATCTCTAATAAAAGCCGACGCGTCTTGCAATTGTGATGTATTAGAAAACCAAATCCGAGATTGGGAATTTCCCCTTTAGTCGACATTAAGTCTATCTCTCTACATTGGTTATGATGAACTAACTAGGCATATTCTGGAAGAAGTCCCATGGATCATGCTCGTTGTTCATGATGTAATGTTAGTTGATGAGATTAGAAAATGGATAATTTGGAAGTAGAAAACTTCAGAGAACCTTTGGAAGCTAAATGATTTAAAATTAGTAGAACAAAAGTGGAATACATAGAATGTAACTTTAGCAAAATTGTGAGAAAAATGAGTGTACAACACCTTTTAATGGTCCAGAAACACTTTATAGTGCCCATTTTTGCTATTCAGGATCAATCCCGATGGGGAATTCGAGGAAAGTGTGGTTCACAGAATCAAGGTGGCTTGGTTATAGCGGAGAAGTGCTTCTGGGTTTTTATGTTATCTTAGAGTACCAATGAGATTGAAGCGGAAATTCCACCGGACGGCAATGAGACCAACATTTATGGGTCAGAATTTGAGAAGTCAAGAAATATAAGGACATGTCCTTCTAAAGAGTGTAGGAGAAATGGGAATAATGTATGAGTGGAAGTGCATTTGCAGAGGTTGTTCCTATAGAGGGAAAACTTAGAGATGGTTTGGACATGTGTAGTAGAATAAATGTGATGATTAGGAGAAGTGATAGGATCATTGTTAATTGAGCAATGAGGATCAAAACAAGGCATAAATGAACTTGGGATGTAGGCAATTAAGAAGGACTGCTGTGGATTTAACTGTTTGAGGAAATGACCCTTATTGAAGAAAAGGATTCATGTAGCCAACCACTAACATTTGGGATAAAGGCCTTGCTGCTGTCCTTGTTAAAAGTCAAGCTGAGATAAGGTGTTGGAGGATTATTGTTGGGGTCCTATGCCACTCAAACCAACAATTGTGTTGCTGAGCTTGCTGTGAAATAGGGTTGGTGCATTATTGAGCCATCCAAAATGAGCTGTTTTAACCAAATGAAGAGTCTGAAACTGGCATCTACCTGTTTTAGTGTTGTCATCTGTTTTTGTCTCGGCAAATTCAAATTAGTGGTTTTGTAAAACAAGAACTGATAGCTATTGTTGTATTTACCTTTATTGTGATCTGGTATGTACATTGCCTAACTGGCTCACTAATGTTTGGAGAGAGCATTTGATAATGTCAAACTGAAAATGCTGAGCTAGTGAAAGGTAATGTAAAAAATGAGTGGTGATGGTTGGTATCCAGAATTTGGCTGTTGATTGAGGTTATATGAAGCATACAAGGCCCTCTTTTAGGGCCCCTCTAAATTAGCACCTCTAAATTAGCATAATCAAGGGCAGAACTAGGATTTTTCTTTGGGTGGGGCAGGGAGCATTTAGCAAAAGAAATTAAGAAAATAACTAAAGTAACACATCTTTATAGAATCATACTTTACCTACTTTAAAATAAATCTTTGAATTAATAATGATATTCGTTTGACTGATTCTATTCAAGTTGAGTGAATAAACAAGTACAACAAAACACCAAGAATATCATAATGGTATCTATTAACACAAGTCTGTCAGGTTAACAAAGTTTAACCAAAATAAAGATGTGATATGAATTGAAGTTTAACAGGGATGTTTTTTTCCCCTAAAAAGAAAGTTAGGGATGTAAAACAAGGGCAAGGGTACATAACTAGAGTAAGAGTACAAATCTAACCTTGGAAAGAAATTACTACCTTTTAACTTGGAGTTGATTTTGGACTTATCGAATGTAAGAGATCAAGGGGTTCATAGGTGTTCTCTTTCTTTCTTCCATTTTATTTTTCTCCATGTTCGACTTTTCTGGGTAGCGGTGTGGACAAGCAAGAATCACTATTTTTTTCCTTTTGTTTTTAAAGTTGATAAAACTGTGTTTGAAAGGTATTGCGTTCAATTGTATTATCTTTCGTCCAATTTGACTTGAATTAAAAAACATACTCAATTTTGATAGATTTTTTTTGTTATATTGGAGTTTTTTGTCTTTTTCTTTCTTCCATTAAGATAGTTTTTTTTAGACATGATTACTAGCCACGAGGTATCATTAAATTTAGATATTTACAAATGAAAGATATGTTTAAATCTCTGGGACCTGTAATAGCTAATTTGGCTATAACAAAATCCCTGATATAAGGGAGAGAAACAAAAAATTCTCCATCAATCTTTCTCTCTCTGCTGTGAAGGAGGGGCCAAATTGGTTGGGGGCGGTAAAAAGGAAACATAATGAGGAACCCTACAAGATTGTCCCCCAAAACATATTAAGAGGGATTTTCTCCCCGATTCAGAAAGTAGGCTAGACGGTGGCAGTTATCCACCTTATCATTTAAAAGGGGGAGTAAGGGGGTTAAGAGGAACTCAGAGGAGAGTTGGTAAAGGCACTTGTAGAGACTCAAGACTTTCCTCCTACATATTGAGAGGTTTTCTACCCTATCCACGGAGAGGTTGGGCATAATTGGTGGCCCAAAATCTCGGTTAATGAGCTTGAGATCATAATAATAATATATTGATCATTTTATATGGCTTATGATTTTTCGTGTAACAACCTTAATTGTCAATATATCATTGAATTACTATTTGCATTATAACCTGGACCTTTGGGTTTATTTTGCCTTGGGAGAGACTAAATTTCCTATAACAAATCTCATCATTTTTTGCTTGCCTTGATCCTCGTGCGGGAAATTCACATGCTTGCTCTGGGTGTATACGTGACAAGTTAGATCCACAAACCGACTGACCATATTGGTCATTTGGCAAGTCCCTTTGCTCATAGTCACGTTATGTGCGAATTCAACACCAACTAATCGGAGGTTGGGTGGGTTGGGGACTAGGCCTAAAGTTCTCTGGACTCCTTTTTGTTGGCTCATTGGTGCCCGATTTGGGCTCCTATTTTGTGTCTACTTTGCTCCTAATGCGGCAGGAGTGAGAGTTTGCTTGGGCTTTTCACTCTTTATTTGATTTAATTATAAGATGACAAATGGCTCAAATGAGGGGTTGAGATCTAATTTAAATGACTAATAGATTAATAATGCATTAAACAATCTATGTAATTGTGCCTCCAATTGGAGGCCCAATCGGAGCTCCATTTCGTGCCCTGAATGGGCTGTGCTTTGGAGCTGTGTCGGGATGAGGCGAGCCTAGGCACGACACAAAAATAAGCTGGGCCATAATTTCAGGCTCAACCACGACCCAGAGTACTGTTTGCATTATCCATGCACCAAAAATTTTCATGCCGGACCATTGTACCTCCGGCCATCTCGACCCCCATTACCAACCCTAGATTTGTCCATGTCCAAGGATTGTTCAAAAGTGTCATATACGATATGATACATGTTGATGTCCATCATAGACAAAATCCAATGATTTAAATGCCAGTGCCACTTGGGTGCAGGCTTTTTATTTTCCTATCAAGAATTGGCTATGAGAAGAAAGACTATATTTAACTTTGCTAATATTTTTGTTTGCTTATATTGTTCTTTCAAGTATAAAATGCACATGCTTTTTTGGTTTATACTATACTCTATTACAGTTTAGTGAATTATTTCAAGTTAATGGAACCTGTAGTTTTAATTTTTTTATGCTTATGCAGGGAAGTTTTACAGGACCAAAAATTTTCTGGTCAGGTTCCAGTCTTCGAACTGAAGCTACTGGCTACGGACTGGTATCTTGTTCTGCCCAACTATTTACTTTTCTCGGGGGAAAAAAAAATCTTGCAAATGTAATGGAGTCCAATTAGTTTTGGCAATAACATGCTTCTTTGGAGGGTAACAATAGGACTAGTCATGTTGTTACTTGTTCCTCTTGGTTTGTAATCTACCTATGAAGTACTGTTATATGTATATCTTCCTTGCATTCTCAGAAATCTCATTTTCTTTGCAGGTTTTCTTTGCACGCCTTATACTTGCAGAGATGAATAAAGAACTCAAAGGATTAAGGTTTTCCTCTCCTCAATATATGATATAAAAAAGGGAGATTTATAATCGTATTGTCATACTACAATTATAAGCACAACCCTGTGCTATAACTTTCGAGTTTTGGTCATATCACTGTCAATTCATGATCTTTGCCAGTGACACTTTCTAATCCATTAGTGACTCATAATCATGTAACCCTTTTGGCATATGGAGCAAGACTCGATTTTCAGACGGCTCTGGAAAAGAATTGACCAAGTTTTACATCTGGCTGTCAACATGTCATTGCTATGATCAACAAAGCCTTTCCCTTAAAGAGACTATTCAATGTAGAGAAAGCTCCACAAAGAACCTATGAAAATTAGAGTGAGCTGTCGACCTGGCCTTGTGTCTCCTTAACTAGTGCCAATCTTTGGTCAAGATGACTGTGAGCAAGAGAGGGTTCTGCCAATAAGCTACGAAATGACTAGTTTGCATGTAGAAACCTATCTATTTTTGGACACACAGTTTAAGATCAGCAACCAAGTTGCAAGCCTCCAAATTTTTGTAGCCTGGTATAGACAAAGTGGAGTTGATAAGTTCTGCTATAGCCTATAGGGAATCAGACTCACTGGCATAATATACAGGCTAATGATCAAAATGGATTAACCCTTCCGGTTCTGACTTATCGGAGGGTATCTCTGATATGTTATTTTTGCATTTTTTTTCATGTCTAAACCTGTCCTGGATCATGATTGTGAAGACTTCACAACCATACGTCTTTTTTTTCACCAAATTTGCACTATATTTATTATTATTGTTGTTATTGCTATTGTTATTATTGTTGTGTTGTTGCTGTTATTGTTATTGGTTAATTTGAGGTCTGTGAATAGCATTTAGAGTTCAAGTTTTCCTATCTATCACACATTTTACAAGTAGTAAACTCATATCTTTACCAAGCCTCGAAAGCTAAGACTTGAACTTTGGTGAGCGAAGGTAAAGATATTGAGTCTGTTTTCTTGCTATAATCCCTATTTCAGGAATGAGAAAATTTAGACTATGAAAATTAGAGAGTTGATGAGTCATCTCTATACTCTTATTTATAAGCAAATATAATTACAACTCATAATACGAGTAAGAGTCTTATGACTCCTAATTAGGTAATTACAATATGACTCCTAATTAGGTACTACAATATAGATACAAGAAAGTCTAATCTACTCTTATTTCTATTCTACTCCTAATATAACTCATATACCACTCATACAAATCATATTTACTAACAAAGAGAAAAATTGTTTTCATAATCATTATGCAAAAAATTTGTCCAGCTTTTGGGCTTACATATTTGGCACTTTATGGTCCATCATTCCTGATTTTATACTTTTAATTTGTGGAATAATAATTCTCTTTGGTAATGTTAAACATTTCCCTCAGCTCTGTGTTTCTTCTTTGCGCTTGTTTTGTTCCATATGCCTTTTTTTTTACCTATTTCCTTATGCTCGTTTTCCTTTGCCCATAAATCGAATAGACTGCACAATTTCTAGTCTCCTTTTTTGATCTTGTTTATTTTGCATGATGCGGGGGAAGCATTAAGTTAGGCCATAGGCACTCTTCTTGTGCCACGTGTTTTTTGCACTTATATCTACCAATGACTTTTACAAAATTTAACATCAAGGTTTTGTCTCTTGGAGGAGAAAGAGTAAGATGCAAAACTAAATTAATCACCACGGAGGATACAAGGCAATATAAAAATACAAGATATGTACCACGATATAGAAGGTACATGGTGTGCAAAACATTTTCATTGATAATGACACTGATTACACAATCAATTGTGATTCACTATGCACAACTTATCTGAAAAAGCAATACTGCGTGGGCAATTAGATCGACATCCATAGCATGCAAACTCATGTAGGACATTATGTATGTATGTATGTAGATAGAGAGAGATAGATTTGGTTCCTTTGGGAAGGATATAGAGATGAATCCTTCCCATTTAAATTCAATGTTAGGCCATTCAAATTGAAGATCCGCTCTCTTAGAGTTGATCTTCATTGCTAAGAGTGCTTAAAAACAAAAATTCAAGTGTTTTAAATATTTTTTACCTATTCATCAAGTAGGCAAAAATGAACGGCCTAAACAGTGAGTTGTTAGTTTAACGGTGTAGAATATTTGAAACCTAACAAAAGTTGGTGTGAGGTTTTTAAATGTTTAGATCATGATCAAATGGTCGCATCAAGAATTTTTATGTCTAAAGTGGTCGATCTAAGTAATATGCTACTTACGGCCATTCATTTTGTGCCTAGTTGATGCATGGACAAGAAAACTACAAAAATTTTCGGTTTTTAGTTACTTTAAATAATGTAAATCAACTTCAATGAAGTGGATCTTGTATTTGAATGCCGTAACATTGTATTTGAATGGAAAAGATTTATGCTCAATCCTTGCGGAAGTAGCCAAGTCTCTCTCTCTCTATATATATATATATAGAGAGAGAGAGACTCGTGTCATTTCGGAAGGATTCGAGGCTGAATCCTTTCCACTCAAATACAACCCTACGATATCCGAATGCAAGATCTACTCCGTTGAAGTTGATCTATATTATTTCAAGTAACTAAAAATAAAAAATCATATATTTTGAATACCTTTTGCCCATCCATCAAGTAGGTGCAAAATGGACGACTGAAAATAGCATATTGCTTAGATCTACGTTTTTAGATGTATAAATTCTTGATCCGACTATTTCATCATGATCTAAATACTTAAAAACACTCGCACCAATTTTTATTAGATTTCAAATATTCTACACCTTTAAACTAACCAACTCGCGATTTCGGCCGTCTATTTTGCGCCTACTTGATGGATGGACAAAAAGTATTCAAAATACATGATTTTTGATTTTTTTAGTTACTTGAAATAATGTGGATCAAATTCAACAGAGTGGATGTTGCATTCGAATGTCGTAGGGTTGTATTTGAGTGGGAAGGATTCAGCCTCGAATCCTTCCGGAATGACACAAGTCTCTCTCTCTCTCTCTCTATATATATATATATATATATATATATATATATATATATATATATATATATATATATATATATATCTCCAACCAGAGTGCAGTCTTGAAAAAAAGACTAATCAGTGATTCTTCTCTACTGGCACATGAGTTGGTAAGAGATTTTAATAAGCTTATGTGTAGTAGAATGTGTTTGAAAATTGATCTGCAAGGGCATTTGATAACATAAATAGAGAATTTCTCTATTTCATCACACATCACATGAACTTTCCATATAATTGGATAAATTGGTTCAAAGAGTGTTTGAGCAGCCCTACGTTTTCTATTGTTCTGAATGGCTCTCCGGCTGGCTATTTTAAAAGCTCTAGAGGTATGAGGCAAGGAGATCCTCTCTCATTGTTTTTGGCAATGGAGTATTGGTCTATAGGCATGGATATGGCTTTTGCTTCAGGTCAGATCCATCCAATTAAGAGGTCAGAGAGCATCACACATCCATTGTTTGCTGACAATATGTTGGTTTTCTTTAAAGGAAACAAAGCTTCAGCAAAACATCTTAATCTACTGTTGGAGCAGTTACAGCAAAATAGAGGGCTATCCATCAACAAACTGAAGGGCAAGGTGTTTTTTAGCAAAGGATGCAAGCATAAAGCTGATATTGTTGACATTCTGGGAATCAGTCTGGGGTCTCTCCCATTAAGATACTTAGGCTTGCCATTGTCATCTTCTTATCCTAAAACAAGACACTTTGCCCCTCTTAATTGATAAAGTTAGGGACAGAGTGGAAGGTTGGCTTGCCAGGAGCCTGTCTATGTCAGGGAGAACTGAGGCCAGTGAAGAGTGTGCTTCACAACATTATATCATATTGGATTTGCTCATTCAAGCTCCTTGTGTCTATTGTTAATGAGCTAGAAAGAATCTTTGCAAATTTCATATGGAATAATAAGATGCATGCTTGGAAGTGGTCTGACTTATGTAGACCTAAAAAGGAGGGAGTTGGCATTAGGAGAGTAGCTGATCTCAACATTGCATCTGGCATCAGATTATTCTGGAGATTCACACCAGGTTCGGCTTGGGCTACTTGGATGAAAGAGCATTACCTGAAGGATCAGCAAATCTCTCAAGCTTTTTCTACACTCTTAAATTCTGGTTCCTGGAAATGGATGGTGGAGGTTAAGGAAGCACTTTCTTGTATGCAAGTTCAAGTAGCTGATTCAGGTTTTCATTCTTGGAGTTGGATTGCTGACAAGTTCTTTTACATTTTCTTTTAGCTGGTCATTTGTCAGGCAACATCATCAATGTTCCCCTCTCTTCAACATGGTCTGTTTCCCTAATCATTGTCCTAAAATGTCCTTATGTTTACTGAGAGCTCTTTCAGGTAAACTACTCACTAGAAGTTTTTTGAGAAGCTTAGACATTATTCAGGGTGACCATTGTGTTCTTTGCAAAGCTGACACGAAACTGTAACCCACCTGTTATTGATTGCCCATATTCTGCGTACTTGTGGCAGTTGTGCAGATTGAAGTTAGGTATCACATGTCACAATATACGTGAGTTGCAGGGAGAGGCTGAGCTGATAAACTCCAAGTTTGTCAAAAGAAGGAAGGCTACTGCTCTGGCAAGAGTTGTTTTGACTGCAACAATATGGCGTATTTGGAGAGAAAGACATGCAAGGATCTATCAGCAACAAGAGTCACAAAATCATTGTATTTCGGAATTTATAAGAGGATATCAGAATCATCATGAGAACATGCCACTAGGAATCAGATATGGATGTAAGAATGCTTGAGATATTGTCAAACTGGGATGTATGAATGTTTTCAGTCTATGATGGTCCACCTTAACATTAGTGTGCATGTTAATCAAGCTAAGTAAAGGGGGATGACCTGGGTCCTCTTCCCTTTCTTCAGTCTTCATTAGCATCCTAGGGTGTGTTTGGTTGCAAGGAAGTGGGCGGAAGTAAGGAAATGGGAAAGTATAATTGCTCACTTCCCTATCTATCCAAATACCGGAAAAGGAAAATAAGAAAACCCCTTTTCTTTTTTTCTTCTCTCTTTTACACAACCATTTCCTCACTTCCAGAGTGCCACAGTTAATTTTGTGATCATGTAAATCTCATTTATAATAAGTTGTAGCATAAAGCAGTTAATTTTTTGGTCATGTAAATCTAACTTGCATTCTAATTACAATCCATTTTTTATTTCTTAATTAATTTTTATTTTAATATTATTTTGCGGTCAACTTTGTGGTCAACTTTTTCACTTCCACTTTCCATTACCATCCAAACACCGGAAAAGACATAACATTTTTCAAACCACACTTCCTAACAACATCCAAATACCGAAAAACTTACTAACCAATTCTCAAGTTCTAAAGGGAACTAATACCACTTCCTTACTTCCTCATTTTCACCCTTAACCAAACAGGCCCCTAATTGCCAATGATGATTGTATTTGTAAGAATTTAGGTTTATTAATGAATTTTTTATTGTTCATATATATATATATATATATATATATATATATATATATATATATATATATATATATAGAGAGAGAGAGAGAGAGAGAGAGAGAGAGAGAGAGAGAGTGTGTAGTTTCGGAAGGATTCGAGCCTGAATCCTTCCCACTCAAATACCAACATCCGATATTCAAATACAAATCCATTCCATTGAAGTTGATCTATATTATTTCAAGTATCTATAAAACAAAAATCAAGTATTTTAAATACTTTTTGTCCATGCATCAAGTAGGAAAAAACGGACCGCCTAAATAGTGAGTTGATTAGTTTAACGGTGTAGAACATTTGAAATCTAATAAAAATTGGTTTGTAGGGGTTTTTAAATGTTTATATCATGATCAAATGGCCGGATCGAGAATTTGTATGTCTAAAGACATAAATCTAATCAATTCACTACTTTCGGCTGTCCATTTTGTGCCGCTTGATGGATAGGCAAAAAATATTCAAAGCACTTGATTTTTAATTTTAGTTACTTTAAATAATATAAATCAACTTCAACGTACTGGATTTTGTATTTGAATATCGGATGTTGGTATTTGAGTGGGAGGATTCGGGCTCGAATCCTTCCGGAACTATATTAGTGTCTCTCTCTATATAGAGAGAGACTTGTGACATTCCGAAAGGATTCGAGGCCTAATCTTTCCCACTCAAACACAACCCTGCTACATCCGAATGCAAGATCCATTCCGTTGAAGTTGATATATATTATTTAAAGTAACTAAAAATAAAAAATTATGTATTTTGAATACTATTTGCCCATCCATCAAATAGGCGCAAAATGAACGGCTGAAAATAGCATTTTGCTTAGATCTACGTCTTTAGACATACAAATTCCCGATCCGACCATTTCATCATGATCTAAGCACTTAAAATCCTCACACAAAATTTTATTAGATTTCAAATATTCTACACCGTTAACTAACCAACTCACTATTTCAGCCGTTTATTTTGTGTCTACTTGATGGATGGGGAAAAGTATTTAAAATACATGATTTTTTGATTTTTAGTTACTTGAAATAATGTAGATCAACTTTAATGGAGTAGATCTAGCATTCGGATGTCGTAGGGTTATATTTGAGTAGGAAGGATTTGGCCTCGAATCCTTTCGAAATGACACAAGACTATATATATATATATATATATATATATATATATATATATATATATATATATAAATGTATATCAGCCCGCGGGCTGAGAGTACTCTCTCAGCCTGCGGTGACGTGGCTCAATTTGTCACCTCACTGACTTGCGGCCCGCTTTTAGGAAGAAGTTAAATTACCAAATACCCCTTTCAATAACTTTTCCTTATTGTTTATTATTATTTTCCCCCCCTTTTATTTTGCCGCTCTTTATAGGATATAAATTACTTTTCGCCCTATTTCTTTACCTTTTTTTTGAAAGATCTAGTTTCTCCTTTTCAGCCTGCGATAAATTTTTTTTGAAAATATAAAATCTTTTCAGATCAATTTTTTCAGCCTGCGATAAAATTCTACTTTATAGTTTAATTTTTTTGTATATAATGTAGTCAGAGTCTTTGGTCGCATTGTACATTTAAACTGCGACCTTAGTAAAGTCTTTGGTCGCAGTGTACATGGTTAAATGCGACCAAGGTCGCAGTGTTGTTATTGATAAAGATGGCCAGCAACTGCAATCTAGGGTTGCATTATATGGACTGCGACTTTGGTCGCAGTACGTTAAGTAATTAATTTTTTTGTATATAATGTAGTCAGAGTTTTTGGTCGCATTGTACATTTAAACTGCGACCTTAGTCAAAGTCTTTGGTCGCAGTGTACATGGTTAAATGCGACCAAGGTCGCAGTGTTGTTATTAATAAAGATGGCCAGCAACTGCAATCTAGGGTTGCATTACATGGACTGCGACTTTGGTCGCAGTACGTTAAGTAAGTGTTGTTTTATTAAGTGTTGTTTTGGATTAAGTCATTTTTTGAATCTAAATGAAAAATGAAAAGTTGTCTGTTGTCTGATGCGACTTGGAGTCACTCCGTGAGACGCGACCTGTCATAAAGATTTTATGAGATCTTTTAACGTCAAGTCTACGTTGACGAACCCGCACCATTCGTTGTTTCCCGAAGCGGTTGTCCACGCGTCGGCTCTTCATTGGGTTTAGGCGTTAATGTCTTTTAATGCCAATCCGGCGCTGGCGGTTGGAGACCATTAATGCCGACGATTCTATTATTAATTATGGTTATTATGGGCTGCCTATAAATAGGTCTCACCCTCTCCCTTTAACAGCCCATAATTAGACTCATCATTTCGAGAGCAATTGCTCTGAGAATTTCCGCCTTCTTCAGAGTCTCTAACAGGGGCCTGCCTCCATGGATGAAGATGGCCCTATGGACGAACTTGATCGATGTTCGTCCACAAGGGAAGGAGTCATAGACCTCATCGTCCGCAAGAGAATAAGTCATGGTCCTCGTCGTGCGCAAAAGAATAAGTCATGATCCCTGACGAGGACTTAAGCCTCACCGAGATCTGCTCTGACTTGATGCACCAGTCAAGCTTGCTGATAACGGATGGTCAGAGTGGGTATGGCGGCAGGGGATGTGGTGGATATAGTGGTGGGTAGCATACCTTGTGAGGTCTCACAACCTCCTCTCTTACCCCAGAAGTGACATCGAGGAAACTCCATGCTCACTGGATAACCTTCTGGTGAAGAGATGTTCATCAACGAAAGATCGTATCCCGGCACTTTGGAGGGTCAGTTGGAATCGGAGGATTCTGCTGCCACCAGACCTCAAGAAGAAGATTGCTCTTAGTCAACAAGGGCTCTTTTTGATGTTTAGTCTTCTTGGCTCTTTTGATGTTTAGTCTTCTTTGTACTGCTATATTGTAACACTCAATCTTATTGTATAAGAGAGCGTTTTGTATCATTTTCACATGCCTGGAGATAAATGTCTGGACATAAATAAAAAGACCTCAATAACACCACTGCTCTTAGTCAACAAGGGATCTTTTTGATGTTTAGTCTTCTTTGTACTGCTATATTGTAACACTCAATCTTATTGTATAAGAGATCGTTTTGTATCATTTTCACATGCCTGGAGATAAATGCCTGGACATAAATAAAAAGCATATTTGTTTTTTTTAATAAACTACGAACTTGGTCGCAGCCATGCATTGCAAACAAAACAACTATGACCATAGATGACACTGCGACCAAGGTCGCATAAGATACATTGCAAACAGTAACTACTGCGACCAGGGTCGACACTGCGACCAAAGACTGCGACTAAGCAACTGCTGCGGTGACGTGTTACCTCGTCGCAGTGTTGTTGATTAAGACTAAAGACCAGCAATAGCGACCAAGATTGCAGATTATTTTTTTAAGACTGCGGCCATCAACTGCGACCAATGTCGCAGTGTTGTTGTTGATTATTTATAAAGACCACCAACTGCGACCAAGGTCGCAGTGATGTTGATTAAGAGTAAAGACCAGCAACTGCGACCAAGGTCGCTGTGTATTTTATTAAGACTAAACACCAACAACTGCGATCAAGGTCGCAGTTTATTTTATTAAGACTACGGTCGTTTATTTTATTAAGACTACGGTCAGAAACTGCGACCAAGGTAGCAGTGTTGTTGTTGATTAAGACTAAAGTCCAGCAACTGCGACCAAGGTCGCAGTGTATTTATTAAGTTGCGTCCAACAACTGCAACCAATGTCGCAACCTTTCATTTTAAAAATTTATAAGGGTGAAGTAATATAATTATTAACTGCGTCCATGGTCGCAGTATATTCGTTTAGCGTAAAATATTTAAAATGAAGGTTTGTAACAATTGTACAGCATTTCAACCAAGACATAGTAGTAAAAAATGTAATTCACACAATTAACTTTAGAAAACAGATTTATATATATTTAAAAAAAACAAAATACAATTTTTTAAACTTCTAATCCTCGTCATCACCATCGTAATGAGAAAGAAGTTTGCGACTTTGGTCGCAGTACTGAAGGAGGTCGCATTGCTATACGATAGCATGTTTCCTCCGGTATTCTTTATTCTGTATTAAGTATGCGACCATGGAATATTTTTTTACTTTTCAATGTTAGAAGTCGCCGTCGTCATATAAAAGGGGTATTTTTGTCAATTTGTTTCACGATTGTTTAGGCGGGATTTTTTAATTTTTTTGGCGCCCACACTCTGCGACCGATGTGTGGCATATATTCAGCCACGTCCCGCAGGCTGAGAAACTCTCTCAGCCTGCAGGCTGAGGTACAGTAAGCCTATATATATATATATATATATATATATATATATATATATATATATATATATATATATATATATATATAAACAAGAGTCGCAGCCGGGACTTGAACCTGGGACTCCCACAACTCATTCCCACTTCCTTACCAGTGATCCAGGCCTTACTGGCATGTTGGACATTATATTATGCCTACAATTTAACCCTATCTTGTCACTTTTAAACTTGGGATGGGTCATATGTATAGAGTTTGCAAATCACCAAGACTTGGAGAAGCAATAGAGTACATATGTTCATAAATAATTCAAGTTTCTTATATGTGTTTGGGTGCGTGTGTGAGAGAGAGGGGCTCCTCCTGGGCCACATCTTCCCTATTGAAAGTAGATTATACGCATCTAGTTTCAAGAGCCACTCTGTTGAAGTTAAACTACATCATTTGGAGTGCCTAAAACTGAAATAGACTATTTTAAGTTTTTTTACTTATTCATCAAGTAGCTGCAAAATAAACAACGAAAAGTATGCAAGTTATTTAGTTTACGGTCTTTAATTTTACGGTCTAGAATGTTTCAAACCCAATAAATTCAAGGGTTTGCGTTAGGTCATTATCCAAGGGTTGAATTTTCAATTTGCATTTCCCATATTATAAATCAACAAACTTTCTACTTTGAACCGTTTACTTTTAGGCAAGGTATGAAAAATCGGCCAATTCCAATATTAATCGGAAACGGCCGAGCCTGAGATGATATTGGGCGTTGGAATTCGGCGTCGCTCTCACTGGGAACGGATAGGAATCGGTTTGAGAAAGTAGATCGGTTGGAATCGGCCGATGCCAACCGATTCTATCCGATTCCACCTGATTCCAACTCGCTGACCGTGAATTTGAAAGAAAAAAAAGTAAAAAAGTCAGTTCTTGCCTTTTATGGTCTGGATCTACTTGAGAGAGTAGATCGTGCCATCTCATTGAGAGAGGAGAGGCGAGGAGGGGATCTCGCGCTGAGGTGGGGAGGATCTTGCTAGATTTGTGAGAGGAGTCTCTGCTTTGTGATTGAGTGCTGCTTTCTGCGTGAAAAGAGAAGAGGCGATTGGGTTCAACTGTGGTTCTGCGTGTGAGAGAGAGAGAGAGAGAGAGAGAGAGAGAGAGAGAACAGGGCTTTGAGTAGTATTTAAAGGCATAATACTTTCTTTTGGGCTAAAGCCCATATTATTTTGGCTGTTAGTTTATTTTGGGCTAAAGCCCATGCAATTTTACTTTCTTTTGGGCCCATAAAGCTAAAGCCATGCAATTTTACTTTCTTTTGGGCTAAAGCCCATACATTTATTTTGTAATATATTGTAATGTATTTGCACCAACTGATGTATTTGCACTGACTACTTTGTATTTAATGCTTTTTATGTGACTTAAATTTCATCAATTATTCTAAAAAAAAACGTTAAAATGCTTCTAATTATCAATATTTTTTTTTGCAGATTTTTAATTAATTTTTTATTTTTTACCCATTCTGATATCACAGAGATAATTTGGCGGATTCCGATACAACTAACCGTCAACTGATTCTGATAGCGATTCCGAGATTTCGAACCTTGCTTTTAGGCTACTTGACACTCATGTAAAAGATCACAAAAAATATTTGATGTTATGTTTCTAGGCGTTTAAATGATTTAGATCATGTACGATTTGGATCATCCACTTTAATTGCATAATATATACTTTCCAGGTGATAGAATCAATACTCAAATCATATGGGTAAGATCCTAGTTAAACACACTCTTTCCCTTTCTATGCACACACTTCGCCCAAAAACAATAAAATGAAGCAATTATTAGTTTTATCCTACCCATCAAGTGGGCACCAAAGGAACGGTTTCTTTTGGAAGATTTGGGGCTAGATTCTTCCTATTCAATTTCACTTGTAGACTACAAATTGTGGATCTACCTACATTGTCTGGATCTACACCATTTAGATTGCCCAAAAATAAAATGTGAAGTGATTATTAGTCTCTTACTCTACTCATCAAGTGGGCACAAAATTGACATTGAAAGTAATCAGTTACTTAGATCAATGGTTTGAAGCAAATAGACTGCTAGCATAATGCATAATCATGATCTAAACACTTTGGAACCCTTGCACTAAGTTTGATTGTATATGGAGACAACCTCAACAGCAGATCTAAAGAACTTGCTAGTAACAACCATATGTCTTGTGCCTATTTGATGAGTAGGATAATACACTAATAATTACATCCTTTTTACCAATTTTGATTGCTTCGATCAATGGTTTTGAAGCATTAGTCTGGGAATAAAGAAATTCCAAATTATGAATCATGATGTAGACACTTGGAAACCCTCACAGCCTAATTTTGACTGTGGGAAATGTGAGCACCCTGGACCATAGATCTAGTTTGCTTGCTGCAATTTTGTTTTTGCCCACTTGATGGGTAGGATAAAACTCTAATGATCACTCTCTCTTTTACCAATTTTGATTGCATATGAAATTCTAGGATCATAAATCTAAATAACTTGCTATTAACAACCATTTTGTTTTCTGGACACTTATGGGTAGGATAAAAGACTATTAGTCACTTCATTTTTTTGGTCACGCCAAATGATGTAGATCAAGATGGAGTGGATTCACAATTCAGATACACCCATGCATGCAGGTTGAGCTGGCTACTTTTAGAAGCATCGAGAATGCGAAATTCTCACACTAAATTTAAGGGTTGTCAACCTTCCAAATTGATAATTCATGCCATTTGATGTAATCTCCTATGGACAAACTACTTTGAACCATGATACGAGGTATCAGGCGAAACCGAAACATTTTAGCAGTTTCGTGCTGGTTTCAAGAGGTCCAGTCCGAAACATGCCAAAAAAACCGGTTTTGACCGATTTGACTCTAAAGCAAAAGGAAAAAAAAATAAACTAACCCCAACACCCCCCCCCCCACACCCAAAAAAAAAAAAAAAAAAAAAAACAATAAAATTTAATATCTAGAGAAATCCTAAATGAATCTAGGAGAAAATGAGAAAAAAAGTTGATGAAATCTCAAAATTCAAGTGAAGATCTGGACCGAAAAGGGGAAAAAAGGTTAGATGAAAGGAGGAGAGGGGACCAAAAGAAGGAAGACATAGACTTACCTATGGGTGTCCTGAGTAATCACAATTCCATGGTAGCGGCAACTGTCCCTAAGATTTGCAGCTGCATCAATTACTCAGATCGCTCTCACTGCTTATGGTTAAGAAAGGTTTCTGGTTAAAATACAATCTCAAATGGGTTGAATTAGTACTAGGCTACTAGCCTACCCGTTTAGCTACTATAAAAATATAGGTTGGATTATGGTCAATCTATCTGGAATCTGCTACCCTTTTGACTTGTTATGGTGACTTTTACACTTAAATCCAGTAACATCCTAATTTAACCAATCAAATTGTTAAAATTTACCTTATGAAATCAAACTATGGGACATCTAGATCCCTGGTTTGATTTCTTTTACATATAATTTATATAAAACTTACTAATTAAGTTTTTTATTTAATATATACAATCAGAACACAGATGGAAACTGATCTGAAATTTACCGAAACTACCTAAACTTTTCAAAGGGATCAAAACCGAAACCCAGTTCACAAATCTTGCTCAGAACAAAAATTTGAAATAATTTCGATTTGATTTTCCTATGAATCAAAATTAGCCATAAAATCAGTGTTTTAATATTTGCTTAACTTCTCACCACTTAATTTATGGGTAAAACAAGTTGCAATTATTTGAAATTTTGCTTCTAGATAGTTTTATGTGTAGTAGATCACATGCAACACTATGGATTTTCAATTTGAAAGTTGCATCCTTATATTTGTTATGGGAGTATGTCCACCTTAATACTTCTAAAAGTAGCTCTACTTAACTCTCTCTCTCTTTTTTTCTCATATTCTATGTACATGTATATTTATATTCATGTGTGTTTTGTGTGTATAAATTGGACAACCAACATTTCAAAGGGAGAATAGTGACTTGGAAAGTAATGGAGGACCATTGTTGAGTTTATTGCAATTACTTGTTAACACCCATTTTTTAAAGCGAATTGAAAGAAAGTGCGTGCGTGCGTGCGTGTGTGTGTAGAAAATCAGGTAACGTATGTATTGAAAATTAAGCTGTAACCTAGACCTATTTCATGACCACAAGACGTTTTTCCGCTGTGATCCATAGGCACTCGCTCATGGGTACCAACAGAGAAATTAGTGGTTAGTGTTCAAGATTATTTTTCTTCATCAAATGTAGTTTACTTCTCAGATTGACATGGCAGGCCCAACATTACAAAGGGGAAGCTATTACTTATTTATAAAAGAAAACTTGGGTAAATGCAAGCTACTTTGTCCCCTTTACATTCTATCATAATAAGCATATCTAGTTGAACTTTTCCTCTTACAATGCAAGTTTGAAACCATAACCTGTTAAGAACAATGTATTTGATGTTCTTTATTGATATATTCTTAGGAATGTAATGCTTTTGGTTTTTTAGAGATAAACATGGTTCCCTATGGAAGATGTTGTAAAACCCTAGGAGTGAATAGGGTTAAAAAATAATTAAGACCCAATTTTAGAATTGATAGTAGATTGTTCTGGTACAATGTCAGTCAGCCTGGTAGAATGGAGAAATGAATTATAGATGGAATGACAATACTATAGCAGATACAACATATAAAGAACATCGAGTAGTAGTTATTATAAATGAAATTTAATAATAATATTTAGATGATAGAAATGCAAGAGAGTGTTGATGGAGTTAAAACACAATTATTGGATTGAACATGATGTTAACACTTTTGGCAGGGTGCCAGTCAGCTGAATGCTTATATGAACTACAGAATTCTGACAGAATACTAAGCAGATGCAGTAACCAAAGAATAAGCTGCTAATAGTTCTGACAGATGCCAAACTATTGGTAGGATGCTGAAATAAACTACAAATAGTCTAGCAGAGCAATAACTAAAGAACAATAAATGATAGTGAATAGAAGTAAAGTGCAGCAGACAATTTAAAAAATAAAGTGCGAGTGAGAGGAAGACGAGATATTAGGGTGGTTTGAGAATCTCCCTACACCCACTACCTGGAGATCTCTTTTTTAAGATTTCAAATTTACTAAATGCTTCCAACCCGAAGCAAAAGATTACAATGCCAACACTTTAACCCAATAGCTTGGGTTTTCTATCTTCTCCCCGAAGTGGAATCAATCGCCAACTTTGTTTCCTAGGAGTTGGACTTTTCCCTCTATACCAAGAGGGTACACAAATTTACAAGAGTTGTTTTGTTCTTTAAATGAGAACCACTTAAGCACAATTTCTCAAATCAATTGATATAAGATGAGACTCTATGTAATCAATGAGTAACAATAAAAATCTCCAATGATTGGCACTTAAAAGATTGCGAATTTTAGAAGGAGAATTTGAAAGATAATAAAAATGAATTCTAAGATTCTTCGAACAAGAAAGTTTTAATGAGAAGTTGGTGAACAGAATTGATGAAGATGAAACCAGAAAAACTTCTCTTTGAATTTTTTTGTATATAAAAGTTTCAGCTTTATTCAGTCTTCTATACCTCTTGAACTCATCACAGATCCAATTTAAAGCTGAAGGCAATTCATTCTCAAAATTTGCCCGTTAGACACAAAAGAGAGTAGTGCACTTTGTATGAAATTCTTGTTGCAAAACTCAGTCAAGGGGAGGCTCTCTTTTGACAACATTAAGTGTGGCTGCAGCCTGAGAGAAGAGAGGAAGAATAGGGACAAGGTTGGAACATTTTAATAAAGAGAAAAAATAGAGAGCAACAGTTGTAAAATGGCTGTCAAAAGCTAAGAGTAGAAGCAAGTTTCATTTTGAAATGGGTGAGGTACAAATACCAGCACACTTGATTTGTGAAAGGTGACAAGCCTTTTAAAGTCAAGTGGACTATGAGTAAAAGTGATGGAGACATATTGGTACAACCCGATGTGATGAGAAAAGGTGAGAGAGAGAGAGACAAGATGGATATTATATCTATAAAATTTGGGGCTCTCCCTGTCGGCCAGAATGTGAGGAAAGAGGCAATAATAATATTTCAGAATTTTTGTGGTCAAATGAGATACAAAAAATATTATATTTATATCTCATTTGTATTCTACGAGTGAAAGTTCAGGTAATGGACTATAAAAGAATAGATAGTTAAAGAAAGAAGTCTTATAGGCTAGGATCACTTTTGGAAATTCTTAAGAGTGAGAAGATTGATAACTGAGAATTTCTAGGGAGATAATTAATTTTACTTATTAATTATTTACATATTTTTCTATTTTTGATGTAATAGTTAAAGCTTTTGTCATCTTACTCCAATAGGCTCTTTTGGCTTAATTTTGACATTGTTGTAACTTGAATTTTTAGTGCTTGATTTTCTTTCCATCCTCCATCTAGATTTGACAATTATAGCTTAATTTCAGCCAACCTCCTCCTTGCTTGTCTTATCTTGTAACAAGACAAGCCTACTAACGCAAACTCATTAATAGTTAATTTATTGGTTAATACACATCATCAAAATCTGTGGAATTACACATGTTGCATCTTCCCTCTTCATCTTGACTCGTATGTGGTTTAGGACTATTTGAAAGGTTGCTCGTTGGTTGCATGATCTCAAACTTCATGACTAAACACTTGTATACCACCTACTGTTGGAATATAAAAATATTACCCTCAACCCTTGCCAAAATTTGGAAGTTTTGGTGTAGTGACATGGACTTTAAATTGGTATCAGAGTAACCCGGGTTAAAATCGCACGAGGCGAGCATTTAAAATATGGGTTCAAAAAAAAAAAACATTGCACAAAAGGTAGGTTTCAGCCCATAAAAGGGTGCTCAACTTGCGAGCGCATATTAGAATATAAAAATATTACCCTCACCCCTCATTATAACTTTGGAGTTTTGGTGTAGTGGTTGAAACTTTAGACCTACTATGAATTGGATTGAAATGTCAAGATCTTATAATAGGCTGTCTTTTGTTGATATTTACCATGGTTTGGAATTTGGCGCCAACTGAGAGCATTGACGTAAGGTTGACATTTGGTTAGAAAACCTTCATCAATTCCTTTTCGAATATTTCTAACTTGGATCCTTCTCGATAACCATCATAGTTTGATGGAAAGGCTTGGATGCAGATGATCACATTTTTTAGAACCTAACCTTACTGTTTCATTTGACTATGTTGATTTGATTAATTAACTTATTAGGGACAACTTTACATTTATTTTCATGCTTGGTTAGTCTATTGTCTTTCCTCTTCGGCTATACCCTTAGCCAATCTAGGGAAATTTGGAAGCTTGCTTCTTGATTGCTGAGGTCAACAATAAATTTGGAAGGTCAAATAAAAATGAGTGGCAATGTAGACATTTAATTGTCACTGATGAAGTTTTAATGTGAGACGTCTTGAAATCTGATGCTGCCATACAAATATACCATGTTAAACCATTTTACCTAAAATTGTATGCGTTATTTGCAAACATGTGTATCAAGCTATGCAAACGATAATGACTCTAGTTTGTATTCTGTGCCTCAAACCAAATTCATCTCATGAGCAATGTGCATCATAATGACATCTATCTATGCAAACACCACGTCTACCCATAAGGATGCTTGGACTGAACTTTCACATCAACTCACAATGATGTTTTGATAACAGCATTGATTTGTTAGTTGTGTTGGGGGAACATTTAATTTGTTAATTGATAACAGCACTGAACTTTCACATCAATTACAAAGATGTTTTGATAACAGCATTGATTTCCTGGTGATCTCACGAGGACATTACTTTGACACATGGTTTTCTCTGTTTCTATAACATTGACATGATTCAGGATATCTTTCTAATTTTTCTGTAATGTGACATTGAACATTTCTTATGTATGACACTAAGTAATCGAATGGTATGCATGCTTGCTTTCTTTTGGTTGTTTGTCCCTTCATCCATTCTTTTCATCTCCAGATGTGTTGTGAGTGGTGCTGGGAAGATAGCAATGCATGTCCTGGAAAAGCTTCTTTCTTGTGGCGCTATTCCCATTACTATATCGGGTAATTTTTAAAAAGTTATATCGATATTGTTTACTAGTTATAAATGAAGTTTCACATAGATTTGAAGAAATATTTGACATTATATCTCGAACATCCATTAATCAGTAGGTATTAACCTATGACGGTAAGCTGTTTCGGCTGGTAATTCTGGTTTTTCCAAGATGGTTATGCTTACATTGTAGGAGTTTTATATACTCATCTGAACCACTGTGGCAGCTTGGAACACATTGATAATCAGAATTCATCTAATTAATTTGGTAATTCTCATTGCTAGCTAGTCCTTTGGTTCTATAAATTAGTTCTTTGGGGTCTTTTTACTGTTTTCTGAGATTGGCTTATCTTGGACACCCACAGTGAGATCTTCTAATCAATGAGATATGCCATACATATGGGTGTCCGGAACTCACTTTGCGGAGTACACAGATCCGATCATTCTTCAGCTCCTTTCTAATGATTGCTACATTTTCAATTCAAGTCTTTTGTTTAGTAAATGTGTAAATAAAAATGGTCTGCACATTTGTCACTCTGTAAAAGCCAAACCATGCCCTACTTTTTCTTGGAAGATTCTAGATATGGAGCATCCAGCACATCCTCGTGCCTGCTCCCATCGTTAATCTTTCAGTATTACCAAATTTGATGATGTATCCCTTGCATATCTTGCATATCTAGATTTGCACTTTCTATGTTTGTGATCCATGAAAATGAAGCTAGATTTTATGTCCTGTTTATAATTTGTGAATTCAATTTCTGTCATGATGAACAAAGTGAGGTAGCATTTTCAAAACTTAATCTCCAACTGATAAGCAACTTTGTCTTAGGTTGAAAGAAATGTTCTTCACTAAGCTTTGTTATATCCTTGTCATAGAAACAATGGTAGAGGGTAGTACAAATTTTTTTTATTCATCTTAACTGTAAGCCATAAAGTTCAATAATAATTCTTTTTCTCATGGTTTAACAGATTCCAAGGGCTATTTATTAGATGAAGATGGTTTTGATTATGTAAAATTTTCACTCCTTAGGGACATCAAGGCTCAACAAAGAAGTTTGAGGTTTGAACATGTTCCTCTATGTTTGCACAATTTAAAGTGTGCCCTTTGTAGCATGCGACATCAAGTTCATGTTTGCAATTTGACAGAGATTACTTGAAGTCTTATGCGCGAGCTAAATACTTTGAGGATGCAAAGCCTTGGAATGAAAGGTGTGATATTGCATTTCCATGTGCTTCACAAAATGAAATTGACCAACCTGATGCCCTTGCTTTGATTAACTGTGGTTGCCGTATAATAATAGAAGGTATGGGAGACTTTGATGAAAATATATTGAACTTGAGAAAAATCCCATCCATTTCATATGATGTCACTTGAATAATCCCTTTAAAAATTCAGGTTCGAATATGCCATGTACACCACAAGCAATTGATGTTCTTAGGAAGGAAAAAATTCTGGTTGCTCCAGCAAAGGCTGCTAATGCTGGAGGGGTAAGATACTATTCTTATGTTCTAAATTTATGTTACTTTACTTCTCTTCATCTAATTTCTGCTAATTTATATCTGATTAGAATTTTGCATAGCATACTATGACTATCGATGCACTATCAATGGCGAACTATACGTTTAATATCTCAGATTTATGGAAACAATAATGATGATAATAATTACACGTCACAAAGTATGGTGTTTACAAAATTCTAAGTCTGACCTGTCTACTTCTGCAGTTTAAGCTTGTGCAACCAAGGATCAACTCCAAAGTCTAAACAAGTTCATTCTGGGAATGATTCTAGCTGAAGGGGCTTTTAAGATTTGAAATTAGGAACTGCATTCATCTATGATGCACTTAAATGGAATCACATCCTTACAACTAATTACAATAAGTTGCTGAACTACTAGTTACAATCTATGTCATTCAACTTGTGGGTATAAATTTTTGAGTTACGGGGAAAAGACTTTGGGTGATAGAAAGGAAAAATAAAGTTAATCTAAATGAGGGCAACATATTGTTCATTAACAGCATATTCAATCATTCATTATTAAATGGCATTTTACCATTCTATCCCAAAGCTCTGTATATGAGTCTTCCATTCAGCACTGATCTGTCCTTGTTGAGTTCAGATCAATGAGAGCCAGATCTGACCAAATAGTATATATTATAGGTGGGTGGGTCTGACATCACGACCCAATGTATTTCCGCTTGGAAGCTGGGTGGTATGGGTCTTGGGTCGCAGCGCTTATTTGGTGGTTTTTCCCCTTTGTTTCTTTTCCTTTCTTCTTCTTCTTCTTCTTCTTCTTCTTTATTTTTCTTTTTCTTTGTGTGTGCGTGGTTTCTTTATTATTATTATTATTATTATTATTCTTTTCTTCTTTTTTTTCCGTTCTTGTGATGGTGGTGGGTTTTTGTTCGTGTGTGTGTGTGTGTGTGGGGGGGGGGGGGGGGGTTGGGTTGGGGGGGGGGGGGGGGGGGTAGTAATTTTTTTTGCTCCAATTTGGCATCTTAGCTATTATTATCTGAGAAATCTATAAAAAAATATCCTCTGCAAATAATTTCTACTACGAGGGCAGCTGCACGCTTGTACAGTGAAGAAATGAAACCTGAAGATACAAAACGGCTTTACACCCTTTGTAAGAGGAAAGTTATCCACTGTATTAACTCATAATTAACAGTTTTTATTGTGTTTTATTGCTTCTTTCCCTTTAGTTAATCTGGATTTTATGGTATGGGATTTACATGCTACCCTTAGTTTTCTTAAAGTTATTATATAAAATGACTTGTCCCTTTGCTGCACTTTTATTGTCTAGCAGGTTGCTGTTGGGGAAATCGAAATGAATCAGGAGTACAATTTGTTGCAATGGTCTGCTGAGGACTTTGAGACTAAATTACAGGTAGGTTGGCATTTTTTTTTTGAAATTAAATGTTGTTCTTTATTGAAAGTTTTTTTTAATTAGCAACAACGATATTATGCAACCAGTTCATAATCTGCATACTTCCGATCCACTTGTGCTGTATGATGGAATTCTTCTGTCTGATTGAACTATGTCCTCCAGCCTAACCCATGGTTCGAAGTCTCGGTCTCGGCTACCAACTCGGCCGGCACCGAGACGGATCGGTCTCGGCGATTCGGATCGGACTCGGACGATACGCACAAAACACTACATAGAACGCCAAAAAATTATGAAAAAATCATGACAAATCGTAAAAAAATGTAGACATCAAAATTCATGTATCACATATTCAAAACATATCACCTAGCACTCAAAACATAACGTGAAAGTATAAATACAAGCGTCGTCGGTAGAAAGATATCAAAATACATGCATAATATAGTAAATTGCACAAAATAATTCATAAGTACCTGCTAATATAGTCATTTTCACATTGAAGGACGAGGAGGCACAAAATATCATTATCATCATCCCCGCGATAAGTATATAAATCAGGTATATAGTTTCCATAAGGATAATATATTTGTGGGTGAGATCCTGTAGAGGATCCACCATCAGAGTAATATGACGGGAGGGGTTGTGCAATATCAGCTCCATGGTGATAATACTCAAAACCTCGATATTCAGTGCTGCTAGTAGAATATTCACCAGTGCTAGAATAATCAGTGTCAGAATATTGGCCAGATGCCAAACCCAACTCCTGTAAATGGCCTTCAAGACTATGATGACCATGTGAGTAGTTATCATGTCCACTCGAATAATCATCGTTAGAACTGAAATCGACCAACTGATTCAAATGCCTACGCTGTTGCGAAATTCCCACCCGGCCTCCATGATCTGTATCTTGTGTGGCATAATATTCTGAATCCCATGTTATAGCACCACCTCGTTGGCTTCCACCAACACCATGAGTCTCTTCATCATTACCGCCATCACCTCTATAACCGCCGTCATCACCGCCACCACCGTCACCGCCACCACCATCACCGCCATCATCATCACGCCGTCGCCATCACCGCCATCACCGTCACTTTCTTCACTACGACGAATACCTTCATCCAACCAACCTAAGTCATCTGGTGGTAACATCGGTTCTCCCTCACGAATCCACTCATCCAAAATATCATCATTATTGAAAATATTGTTCATATCAATTGGGTTGTAATAATCATCAGTGTCGCTTTTGCATGTCAAGTTTCTTACTCGCAACCGCATATTGTAATGCACAAATACTAGTTTATGCAACTTGTTCATTTCCAACCGGTTGCGTAATTTTGTATGAATCAGCGACCACGTGCTCCAATTTCTTTCACAACCCGATGAAGAACATGTTTGGTTTAAAACTTTGATGGCAATTTTCAACAGATTGGGAGCTTCTTCGCCATAATTAATCCACCAACCAGCTGGAAGAGATTGTTGCACTGCTCTTCTAGTCAGTGAGCTTCCAAATTCTTCAACTCCATCCATAAATAATTTTATCTGTGAGAATACACATCACAAGTGTTAATATTTGCATAACATTTTATATCCATGAAATAAATAAATTATTATTACCTCATTAATAGCTCTTGTTTGTTTATTCAAATCCGGCTCCAATCTTTTAATGACCTCCTTTAATCCATTTCTCACTTTTGGATGTGTAGAAAATTTTTTTGAATATTGGAGTGCTGGATTTAAAAAATATGCTGCAATAATGTAAGCACATGATTGTTATGATATGACAGCTTCAATTTCTAGTCAACAAATATAATTTCTAGGCAAATGAATTACCAGCAGCATGCAAGTGTCTATGCAATTGTCCCTCCCATCTTCTATCAATGATATCTCAGTATTCTTCCAGTTCTTATTTGATGCCTTTATAGTCAATGTTGCTCTATTCATAACTTCATATATAATAGATAATGTAGGTTTCTTGTCCTGTCCACTATCTTGAAGACTCTAATAAGAGGAACCATAATGTTTTGGATCTCTCTTGCCTTCTTTCAAAACCGGTCAGTCAGAATGAGATTAGAAACCTTATCTCGCACACTTCTTCTACTCCTTTTCTTGTTGAATTCACGTCATTCGGTAGTCGTACACATTCTTTTCAAATCTTGCTCATAGCGAATAAGGCTTTCAATAGAAATAAACTCGGTGGCAAACCGTGTTATACCTGATCTCAACAAATCTCTATCTCTGGTAAATAGCTTCATTAAATTCACCACTTTGAGGCTATTGTAAATGAGTGATGTGATCATCTTAGCATCATCTAATGTCTCCTTGACTGATTTCAAAGAGCCAATATCTTCAAGCATCAAATCAATGCAATGTGCTGCATAGGGAGACCAAAACAAATGTTTTCTCTTCTCCATCAACATGTGACCAGCTGCTTTGAAACTTGCCTCATTATCTGTTATAACCTGCACGATATTTTCTTCACCAACTTCATCAACAACTTTATCCATTAGCGAGAATATATAATCAGTAGTCTTCGAGATATTAGTAGTATCAACAGAAATATGGTAGATCATGCTTCTATTACAATAAATCATGAAATTAACAATAGGCTTTCTATTTCAAGAACTCCAGCCATCACACATGATCGTGCAACCATACTGCGGCCATTTTATTTTTATTGAAGTAATATATACTTTAATTTCTTTCATTTCCTCCTCTAAATATAGATTGCCAATCTGGTACCCTGTAGGGCCTTTTACACCTGGGCCTGCCTCCGTAATAGTATTAATCATGGCTTGGTAGTAAGGACCACTATCAGCTGCATTGAATGGTATTGCATTGTAGTGAAAGAATTTCGCCATGGATTTTTCAACCTTTTTAATATTCTCAGTTGAGAACATGTTTTTAATTGATTTCTGTTTTGTTGGGAACATGTAAAGATCAATACCACGAGCTGAAATTTCAGCTTCTCTCATAGTCATACTCCGACGCAATACACGGTTAATCCCTGATCCTGAAGGCTGCGAACTACTGCCACCAATATCAACTCCTTCTGCCGATCTCCAAGTCATTTCACGGCTTTCTTTCATACTTTGTTTTAGTTGTCTTCTTTCAACTCCTTCTAAACCACCAACTTTTTCAATTTCATTATCAAAATCTTCATCGGTCACATCATAAAAATCTTCCTCACTTAAAGATCTCATAAGTCGCTCTTTCTTGGATTTTATGACCGCTCTTTCTTTGCTATCTTCAGAAAGATGTCATCTCATTATTTGAGATACCTCTTTTGATACTCGCAAGTATCCTTCCACCTGACCGGGTACATGTGCTATATGTTGCTTCAGTCTAGTGATACCACCATGGTCTTGTTTCCCACAATAATTACACTTCACAAGTTTTCTACATCCACCAATAAGGGTACCATGTTCCCATCCAATATCGCGTTGCTTTGGAGCCATACTGAAATTTAAAAAATTATCTATTAAATTAAATTAAAACTAAAATTAACTAAATTAAAAGAAAATTAAATTAAACTCAATTAAATTAAACTAAACTAGTTTATACTAGATTAAGCTAAACTAGCTTAATTACCTAACTTCAATAAAATTATTAAATTACCTAACTTAATTATAATTACAAAATTTTATTTAATTAAATTAACCTAAATTAAGTTTAACTAAACTAGACTAAATTAAATTAAATTAAACTCAATTAAATTAAACTAAACTAGTTTATACTAGATTAAGCTAAACTAACTTAATTACCTAACTTCAATAAAATTATTAAATTAACTAACTTAATTATAATTACAAAATTTTATTAAATTGAATTAACCTAAATTAAGTTTAACTAAACTAAGCTAATTTAAATTACATTAAACTCAAATAAATTAACCTGAGGGAGAGAGAGAGGGACTGAGGGGAGAGAGGGAGAAACATAGGGAGAGAGGGATTGAGGGGAGAGAGAAATTGAGGGGGGAGAGAGGAACAGAGAGAGGGAGAGAGACAGAGAAGGAGAGAGAGGGAGACACAGAGTTAAATTACATTAAACTCAAATAAATTAACTTGAGGGGGAGAGAGAGGGACTGAGGTGTGAGAGAGAGAGGGACTGAGGGAGAGAGAGGGAGAGAGACGGAGACAGAGAAGGAGAATAGAGGGAGACACAGAGGGGGAGAGAGACGGAGAGGAGAGGGAGAGGAGAGAGGGACAGAGAGAGACACAGAGAGAGAGGGAGAGGGAGAGAGAGACAGAGGGGGAGAGAGAGACGGAGAGAGAGGGAGAGGGGAGACGGAGACAGAGAGGGAGAGAGAGGGACAGAGAGACAGAGAGGAGAGAGAGATCGACGGAGACGGAGTAGGAGAGAGAAACGGAGACAGAGTGGGGGGAGAGAGATCGACGGAGAGAGGGGGAGAGATCGACGGCGACGACGACGGGGGGTGGGTTTTTTTCCTTTGCTGATGCAGAAACGCGAGAGGGGAGGGGGCAGCGTGAAAGAGATCAGATGATCTGATCTCTCTCTCTCTTCCTTTAAGTTAGGGGCCGAGTCGACCCGGGTCGGTCCGACTCGGATTCGACTCGGTCAACTTGGTCGAGTTGACTGAGTAGACTCCGAGTCGGACCTGACCCGGGTGGACTCGGCACCCGCCCATCGACTCGGGCATCCGAGTCATATCGTAAGCGGCCGAGTCGGATACGACTCGGCCGAGTCGTATCCGACTCGGCCGATTCCTTGAATCCGTCCTAACCTGCAGTAAGAGATTGGCTGTTCATTCAATGATTGCTTGCTTTCTCTAGGAGTAAACAGGTGTTAGAAAACAAATGTCACATATATATTTTATGGAAAACAAATGTTTCAATATGCAAGTTTGCCAATAGTGAATAGCATAATGGTAGTTATGATGTAGAATGGTGTAGCAACATCATTAACTGTCTACAACCTTAGGTAGCTGGTATTATGATGCACAGAGCATTGATGTGTGAGGCATTTGTTAGCATGGGTATGAGCTTTTGATTTTTCAGTTTTGACATATGGCACCCGGATAGAGGAAACAAAGCAATATGAATACTAGTTTCCTTGTTGTCGTGATATGTGATGAACAAAAGTACATGAGATTGGAGACTTGGATTACTCGATATGAGGCTTTATCATTATAAGTTTTCACCATGTCATATTGTATCAATTTCCCATTGCTATTGCCAAATCTGATACTTGCCTTGAATTTCAGTTATGTTACAAAAATATGACTCTCTTCTAAATGTCTTGACCTTCTCCATCACTTGGTTTGCATGCTCAAAGCAGTGTGATTGATCGTTGCCAGCTTGCCCCAATAGCTTAATTGCTCTAGAAATGAATTTTAGTTGAAAATACTTCTTCTCAAGTCTGAAATCGGCCCAATCAGCTCTAGATTTTGCTGACATTCAACTTATGATTCATGCGTTGGTGGACCGTACTAGGGGTTTCTTTTTCTTCAAAGTTTCATTGCTATGTTGCAAACCTTGAAAAGCTGGTGTTGCTCTTTTGATATCCTTGACTTTTCTACACATGCAGAAATTATATCAAATTTTATAAATTTCTGAGATGTAAATTGTTTCCAAGCTATTAAAAAGAGAAGAAAAGACAGGAATCGAAGAGGAATAGGATCAGTTAATTTAATTTTAAAAAATGGGCAAGCCTGAGCTCTAATGATTTAGACATAAAACGATATTGAAAATGAAAAAGTTGTAGACATTAGGTGGAAGAAGAGAAATCATCAAATATGGACAGCTCTGGAAGAAATATTTTCAAGAAAAATTCATTTCATTCCCAAAAACTATACTTTCATCTTACGTATAGGGTTTAAACGGAAATCATAAAAAATAAAAAAATAAAAAAAATCCAAAAACAACTTGATTCAGATTGTACTATTCATGTGAATTTAGCTCTCCCAAAAAAAATACTATTTATTAAAAAGAAATTAGATAAAATCCCTATCACTAACTGTTTAACGGAAAAAAAAAAAAGATGAAAATCAAACTTAAAATAGAGTCCCTTGTTCCCAACTGGCTATTTATTGCATCAAATGTAAGCTAAACAATGCCTGAATCCAAACTATATTGGGCAATCTTATTTACTGCATCAAATGCAAGCTTATCTCCTATAGTTGAATCTCATAATGATTTCAATTCTTTTCCACCTTTTCCATTTAGATTTGCTGCTCTCTTCCATGTTTGTTTAGAAGTACACCTCTCTGTAGAAGGTAAACATGGATAGAAGCTACTTGTTACCCAGCCTTTTAAAGGAATTTGCATAAAAGTTCTAATCTAGTAATGTAATCTGGACCCCAGTCCTCTGTTTGAATTAGGACTAGTGTCCCTTTTTTAATCACTTATGCTTTGTAAATCCTTTGGTTATCTTTTGATTATTTTCTTAGGTTTTTCGGCCAGCTCTATTTCGAATTCAATGCAGCAAACTTTCATTGTGTTTAGGCTTGTCACCATTTTTTTTTTTTTAAATATGCCTCATATTTATTAATTTATCTCAATATTTTAGCAATATGTCCTCCTATTTAAGCTCACTTTCATCCTTGACAGGATACAATGAAGCAAACATACGAGAGATCGATAAAAGCTGCTAGTGACTATGGATTTTTAAAAGAGAACCCAGAGTAAGTATTCTAACAGAGCTTACAAGTTTTTAGAGGTTATATATTCCACACCAATTCTAGCATGAGTTTCATTTCAGTCTCTTGACCATTTATTTGCATAAATTTTCACCTCATTGTTTTTGCTAAATGATAAAACCATATTCCCAGAAGTTGTTTTTATTCTTGTAAATTGGACAGATGTGCAGCGTAAAGAGTAGATTAAATGGTTTTGGAGGCAGGGTATCGGAATTAGGTAGAGAGTTGGTAGAAGGGAGAGAATGTGAGGTCACCACCATCATTAACTTATCTTTAATTTAAAGTGTCTAATATCATGACCGTCATTAAATCAAAGTGATGACATTCTCTCGAGGGAGAGGCATGTGGCTACATCTCTGTTCCAAGTGCAGGCATTTATTTAGCTGTATTTCTTAGTGCATTAAAAGAACACAAGACGGATAGAGGCGTGCACGGCGGAAAAAAAATTAGAGGTGGTGCGTGGTGAGTTTTTTTTTTTTTTTTTTTGGGGGGAGGGGGGGTGGGGGGTGGGATTTTAGAAAATAGAAGAGAGCTTCATCGCATCCCTTATTTGTCACCACCATGTCTCTCTGTTGTTTCCGATCTCAGGTGGCCCATTCTTGCAGCCATCCCACTTCACTGCGGTGCGCAAGGAAACCGATAGTAGGAGGCATGGAGCAAAGAGGCAGTCACATAAAGATGGTGCCAATGAGGCCATCAAATGGCGGTGGCAAGACATGGTGGCTACATAAGCTTCATCCATACCTTATACCTTCCAACTTTCAGTACTTAATCACGATGCATAACCCCAACCTGCTTAGCCTGGCGCCGCCTTCCAGTCTTTTGCGGCACTATTTTTCTATATTATGCATGGCACATCCATTAAGTCTTTTGTTGGTTGGTTTTCTTCCATCCATTCCAGTGTTTGAAATGATGGTGAAAGGCCAAAAATATTATAGTTTAAGATGCATACAAGGATTTGGTAGTAAAAATTTATGATGTTATGCAATATGTGACAGTAAGTACCACCGGTGTAATTATGGTTCCTAAGATACTAACCACCTAGCATTGGTGTCAACTGATGCTGCACAAACTGTAAGGTGGGTTCAATTTGTTTGTTCATGTCCAAATTATAACTCTGTTTTTCTCATCTGGCAGAGCTTTAGTACATGGTGGAAACATCTGTGCCTTTCTTAATCTCGCCCAGGCTATGAGCGATCAAGGATGCGTTTGAATTGAAGCTCCCAAGATTTTACGAGCAGAAACGACTACAGAGATGCAACCTTATGCTTATCGTGTACACTATGAAGCAGTATGCGAATTGAAGCTCACAAGATTTTACGAGCAGAAACAACCAGCGAGATGCAATCTTATGCTTATCGTGTATACTATGGACCAGCGTGCTTCTGTCGAAACCATGTATTCTTACCACATCTCAGGAAAGCTTATCCCAGAGTTGAAGACAGTGTATGTGTTCTTCTGATTATTATGTGTTCTTCTGATTATTTTGTTGTAACATAAACATGTATACCTACGTGGATGAGAGAAATGAACTCGAGAGATGTGTCGCAGTCGGTGTATTTGCATCCAATTTGGATGCTTATTTGTTGTGAAGAACATAGTGCTAGAAATGAAGCATATTTTTCGGTAATAAGTTTTCGTGAAATAAATGATTTAGAGTTCGGTATTCCTAATTTCAGTGAATTTAACCAATCAATTGATTCGAGCCTGGGATAATTTATTTTTTATTGTTATTATTATTTTTGGCTGTAGGATACTCGATCCGACTGTCTAGGGATGTGCCAATCTTTTGGTTGTTGCCTATGCTTTGGATGGCTGGAAGCCTGGAACCTACTTTTGCTTGTTCACCTCCCAAAAAGCAATATTTGGATATCTATACCTTTCAAAAAGGGGGAGAACTTGCACTGCAACGCCATATCATTAGGATTGTTACACATGGTTGGAAACTAGGTAAAATTAGTGTATTGTCAAATAAATATGCTTGATATGATTTATTTCTTTAAAGTTATCACAGTTTTTATATGGTAGTATTAATAGTGAAAGTGGGTCCCCTGCAGGTGTCCACCGTAAGCATGGATGGGCTAGAGCTGCAAGCTACTTATGGTGTCAAGTTTGAACTCTGTCGCATGCGGACATTTCATTCGCCGACATCAGCCAGTGGGCAGATCCTGAGTTTGCTTCTCAATGATTTTCAGTTCGAACCCAATATCGATGTATTTAATTAGAAAAAAAAAATAATGATGATGATGAAAGTGGGGTTTTACATTTTGTAGCATAATTACCATAGTCCACTAACGTGATTACAAGAGCTAAATGTGAGAAATGTTTGATTCCTCTCAAATGGTGACTAGTCATCAATTATTTGAAAAATGTTACTCAAAGCAATTATATTCATCCACTATTAGGAGTACAGAATCATGTACAAATTTGAGTGAAATAATGGGGTTACCGTTCTGCAGAAAACCTATAAATATGTAAAACCTGTGGAGATGAAAACATTCAAAGAGATCAGTACTAACCCAGCAAATTGTGCAGAACGTTAAGAAAAAAGAAACAAGTCTACCAGCCACATTCTTCATGTCAAACCCATGACAGTTAAATAACTTAAAACAAAAAGATTGGACAGGAATTTCAAAAACATAACATATATAGGGTGGCCACTGATTCTGATGGAGAATTCTGTTCCCATGAAAATATAACAAATGGTTTGAGCCTTAGAGGCTACCAGAGACATACATATCCTCGGCTCCCATAGATCAAAATCTTAGTACTAATCCTCGTTAAAATTTACGTCATTTCACTCCCATATCGATTCCATTGGCACTATATTAATCCTCGTTACATGATACTGGTGTTGTAACCTAAACCATTAGGCATGCACCAATTCAGTAGTAGTCACTCATCTTGGGCCCACTAGCATATGGAAAAGGGGAGCAGAGCACACTGATGAACCTAGGGCTTGATTGTCAAGTCAAAAACTCCATCCTTCCGTTCACTTTCTGGATACCTCAGATGATTTTTCTGCCAAATAATGCTCCAGCATATCTTCTTCATCGTCTGCAATATCACCGGCATGACAGAGAATAAATTTGACTGGAGTCAGAGTTATTCTGACAAATATCAGAGATACCAAGTCGCTTATTTTGACTTAACTATGGATGATAAAATAATATAGTTTTAAGGCAAACCTTCAAAGTCATCATCAAAATCAATATCCTCTTCTTCATCTTCCTCCGACCCTTCAGCAACAGCAGCAGCACCTTTCTGGCAGAAAAGAAAAGTCACATAAATGAGAGATGTTTCTGTGGTTGTATCAATCAATTTTGGAAGAAAAAAGTTTCAATACCGCTGCAGCTCTTCCACTCTCAAACCACTGTCTTCCTGAAAGCTTCTTCTCCTTTGGGGCTGCAAGTGCTGATTCGGGCATTAGTCTGCAAATTAGAAGACCACCTCTTAAACAGCTTTTCATAAATCTTAGCTGTAGTTAAGTTTCAACTGTGAGGTGGATGAAAGAAGTTTAAAGAGAAAAAAAGCAGCAAATAGGAAAGCCACATAAATCCTGTAACGCTAGTGATGAAAAAAATACAAAATCAAACTTACTTGGCTCTCTCTAGTGCTAATTCTGCTTCAAATCGTTCTCTCCAAGCAAGAAATGTTTCTACAGTAACTGCTTCTCCATGTGGAACTATTACCTGGAAATCATGAACACAACATGCTACTTGTGAATATGCAAAATCTAGTCTTTCTAGAAACATTTCACCTCAGGAAAGCAAGTTAAAACACGCTTCATAGAAGTAAGTTTCACATTAATGTAAACATTCACGCAAGAATGTGTATATGCTCAATGCTAGGAAATTAAACAGAATAGATGTATCTTAATGCCACCACAGCCACAACCATATATTATCAAGAATCACAAAACAATCAATCCGGTCCACAAGGCAGCAGTCACTTGGAACCAAAAAAGTGACAAAAAGTACTTAGGTTGTCAGTGCAGAAGTTTTGTTTTTGTTTTTTGTTTTTTGTTTTTTTTTTGTTTTTTTTTTTTGTGGGGGGGGGGGGGGGGGGGGGGGGGGGG